>VXBT01012917.1:0-38155 GCA_013400235.1 Oriolus oriolus | reverse complement strand
ATATATATTATATATATAGTTATACCTTTGCTCTGATTTCTGTTCCTTAATGATTTCATGATTCTCTGAATCATGAAATTCAGAGTGAATTTAATATATAAGAGCTATATATAATTGCTTTATTATTATTTAGTAAGCTTCATGAATGGTGAAAATAATTAATAAAAGCAGGCTCTTTAATGTTTTTTTTGTTGGTTTTTTGGAGGTTTTTTTTGAGAGCAGACTATTTACTTTTCATCAGTTAGGGTGTTTTGATATTGTATAGTAATATACATTTTTTTTTTTTTTTTAAAAAGAAAGCAAATTACTTTGTGGTGCCACATCAAATACTAGGTCTGTGTACATGTTTCAATGAGAAAGCTGCATTTGGTTACCTGGGCATGAGCTTGGGCTATGACACATCAGTAGAGACTCACTAATGAAGACTTACAACACAGAACCGTATCCTATTTAGTCAATTTTCAAGTTGACTAATATTATTTTTCTTCCAATGAACAAAATCCAATTCTTTGATGGAATAAAGTTTGGCTTGTTAAATTACCTCTACTGCTCTGCTTCTGAAATATCCCAGAGTTATCAGATTTATCCAAAACATACTTTGGCAAGTTGTCCTCAGTTAGCCCTCGTTTTAGGGTACTTGAAAGCTGACTATATAATGCATTTCTTCTCACTAATGAAAATTTCCACTGCCTTTAGCTTTTTATACTATTCAGATAGTGACACAGACTTGAAGAATTTCATCCCAGAGAAACTTAAATTTTTGTAACCTGTTCTCCTGCCTCCATGCATGAATATCTTTTCCTGATAAATATTTATCAAGCCTTTTATTAAAGACTTTTAAACAGAGGGATTACATGACCTCTTCAGGCAACCTATTCTAGCACTTCATTCTCTTTACCACAAAAGTTTTTCTTAATTTTTACCTTGATTTTTTGTGCTGTAATGTGAACCCATTCTTTCATATCCATCATAGGTAAGGAAAAGATTAGTCCCTCCTTTGCAGAAGCCATTTATTTATTTAAACCATGTTTGTGTTGTCCCTTCTCCCTTTAAGGTAAATTAGATGAATACAATAATTTCAGTTAGTAATGCTTTTGTAGACCTCTGAGTATTCATTTTCTTCTCTTCTCGACTTCTCTGGTTAGTGCACATTCTTATTGAAGTTCAGCACTCAAATCTAGATCAGAGATTCCAGCTGAGTATGAGACTCTTCTTGGTCTTATGACCCTTTCTCCATGACTTTCATCAGCAAATGCAACTCTTAAGTATGCTTGAGGAATCTCACCAAGCAGAGCTAAGAAGGGAACTTAGCTGTCCCCTTCTTTCCTACCCTATTCCCATATTGTTAACTGGAATAGGCATTATATCAAAACTAGTCTTTCCATTGATGTAACAAGCCTAGTTCGATGTTCCTGTTTCTTCAAGGTCAGCCTTTGATGCTGGTGATTCAGGACCCAACATGAGAAGGTATTTTCAATGACTTTCAACTTGATTCTTATTGAGCAACTCCTTGCCTTGTCCTTTTCTTAACTGTACCAACATGCTTATGCTCTGCTCGTGAATGTGCCCTTAAGTATCTGACTTTTGCCATTTCTTGTATGTTTTCTTCTTACATTTGAAGTAAATGCAGAACTTCTTATTAGATGTATTGATCTTTTCATATGTTTCTCACCTTCCTCGAGAGAATGATTTGCTTGAAATATCTACTTGAAGACAGGAAATGTTTATACTATTGCTTCTCCTTTGATTTCTGAGGGTTATTAACTCTTCTGCTTACTTATAGATTTAATTAAAATTACTTGTTCCTGTGACATTTTGCTCAGCCACTTCATCTTTGTTGTTCAGAATTATAGCTAAAAGCCTTCTCTGACTTCTACATCAAGAAGCATTCACACAGCGCTCCAGGGGTATGGTGGACATCTTACCTGCCAAAGCTAGTCAACTGGGCTTCTTCTATAATTAATGAAGATTTATGGGCCTCTGTAGACTATGGTGATAATTTGAAGATAAGGAATGAAAGAAATATTCTCTGAAAAAAGATCTTTTGTAATATGCTCTATAGATATGGTATTTAGATGACTGGATTAGTTTTCAATTAATAACAATTTAGGTTGCTGTAGTTCAGTGAGCTGAATAATGCTCTCTACTTTTTTGGTGTAATCTTTTTTGAGCAGATGTTTGGGTAATTGAAATTGTTTACTATTACTGAACCTCACGTTCTGAATAATACTGTCACTGATTCTCATCAAGCCTTATCTTCTCGATGCTCGTGGTTTACCTTGAGCTCAGAGCATGATGGTACCCAGTGTTGCAGCTCACGTCACTGCCTGTCTTCATCTTTTTAGAAGCTGATTGTTTAATTGATAAATGGATTGTCAAACTATTAGCTCAGAAATTATTTTTGTTTCTCTAAATACGAAAATATAAATTAAATCAGCCAATAAACAATCAAAAGTACTACCAAGGTGCAAGCCAAAATAATGAGGAATGAATGTTTCAGGGAAGAATGTTTTAGATTACATCCTGATGGAAAAACTAGAGCTTTGATTTGTTTTAGGAAAAAATATGGAAGGCTTATTTTTTTTCTCACAAGAATTTTGGAGTTTCAGAACCATTTTGTCCCAGCCTCAAAATACCAAGGTAATTTGCTGTAGTGGTTCTTATTTTGGCTGCTGATAGTAAAATAAAAATATTTTATATCCTAAACAAGTTGGGAATGGTAATTTCTACCATCGACTGCTTCACCATCCCAGCTGTTTGTCAAATACGCTGTCACAATAGCTTCTTTGGGTAATAATTTGAAGAATCAATAGTCTTCTCTCTTTTTTTATGAAACCTGGCAACTTTTCTATCGATTGCTTTTCTTCCGACACTGCACCTGCTGCCTTTGCAGTTTCTGATTAATTTTCTAGCATCTCAGCTCATTCGTGTATTTCAATATGACACAGTGACGTGGGCTTCTGAGAATATATCGGCTGTTTCTTCCCTTCTTGGATACTGTAACCTATGCTGGCAAAAGGGACCATGTTTTATATACATAATATTGTGAGGTTTAAATAAAAAAATAACAGATAGATAAAGGCATAACTCTTCCCTGCATACAATCAGAGGATGATGTGGTGGAATGAAATAGGAAAGAAAGAAGTAATGTTTGATACAATTGCTAGCTATACATTTTTCAGATGGTAGTTAAGCAACAAAAGTTAACCGTGATGTCCAGGAGTATGTCTTCTACTTAATATGGTGTGCCTTACCTATAGTAATTAACAGTGTATACTGCGGAGTGTAGCAATTACTGCCACAAGTAACAATAAAGAGAATGCTTGTTATGACCATCACTGGAATGATCTAATTGCATTTACCTTTTGTGTCTCTTTTCAAAAGAAAGTTTTGAAGCAATGACAAGTTTAAATCCTGTTGGATATTTCCAATTAGATTGCGATTTTGTGTTATTAAGTGCATGTTCATTTATTACTAGAAAAGGTTAAAAAATGAAGGGCAGATGTGAACATTCACAGACATGACCTTTTTTAAATGGCTATAAAATTTTAAGAAGTGTTCTGGACAGCTTTAAAGTTACAGTTTATCTATGGCTAAGTGAACTCTAACAATTAGCTTTTAAACTGCAATGATGTTTTATAATTTTAGTATTGTCTTAATTATTGTTCAAAAATCCAGCACCATTCTGGGCACCATTTTCAAAAAAGTTGTTGAGGCACCAGCCCCAGAAATGTTCANAGCACCTTGAGGAGGGGGGCAAGCTGAGGGGCAGTTACATCATTAGCTAAAGTTTTAATTGGCGAATTTATGCTGATATGCAAATGGACCAAACCTATAAAAGTGTGAATAATTCGTGACTTGTCCATCTTGGGTGTAGCCTTTGGCCTGCCCAGGGTGCACCTCTGAAGGCCTTTCAGATAAATATCCACCTTAATTCCCTTACTCCTGTCTAGTCTCTGTTTCCAGGTTGGCCTCTTTAGGCATCATAACCATTCTATAATTCTAAGATTCATTTTTCTCTAGCATCATCTCTTGTCACTGTGAGTTTCTGGAATGAACCATCTTAGACCAAGACTGTTTTACTGCCAGGGACATGCTGAGTCTCTATTTGTAATCGCCCCCGTCTTCTTCTGTACCAAACTGCAAGTCTTACTGCCAAACTGTTTTCTGTGTACTAATCCTCATACTTTAGGTTTTATAGTACTTTTATTGCTTTTTGCCTTTTTCCTGCTGTTCTTGTATGTGGGTTATGGTGCGAACCAAGCTCTAAATGTCCTTCTAAAGTGTGCATGTTGAGCTGGTAGTGATGTAGCTGGGGGTGGCAGCTGATTTTACACAGGTCTAGAAATTATATTACTCTACATACAATTCAAATACCAGCTCACTGCATGTTAGCAGATTCACCTTTCGTCTTGTGTATACCAAAGCTACTGAGTAACTATTAATTGGCCTTTCCAAGGTAAATACTATATTTTTTCCTGTGCAGCACTTGAGGAAGAGGGCATCCAGCATTGCTAGTAAGATGACAGATCTAATTGTTTCGCTAGGAAAATAGACAGCATAACACACTTTTATTGTTTGTCCTGACAGGCTGCGGGAAACATATTAACATATTTTTATAATCTACAAATTATTGGTGTTAAAGGACAATTAATTAATAAGAAGGAATAAATAACAAATTAAATTAAGCAGAGATTTCTGTGTATCAATTTGATTTGCTGAGGTTAAGTCTGAAGTTAGGGAGGACATGAATGTATCTTTTGTTTACTTATTTATTCTTCTGACTGAACCTACTGAAAACCTGAATGTCTCACTACTCTGAAATGTTGCATACCTTCATGAAATGTGCAAGCAGTCATGCAGAAACCAGAAATATATCTTTATTTTATTTTCACAGTAGCCGAGTGCAGGCTATGTGAAAGAGAAAGCTCTCCCTACATCTTTCGGCATTTCCAATTCTTTCTAATCAGAGGAAAAACATTATTTTCACTTGTCTAAGGATGGGAAAAAAAGTTCATTCAGTTGGTTTAACTTACTGATGTTATTTGCCTCTAATGGGAGAGGGGTTTACTCTTTAAGAGCTGACAAGTGAATATTGACAGGTGCAGCTTTAAAAACTTGCAGAAAAGGAAGTCTCTGGTTAAAATGGATCATTAAAAATCTTTGCTTATCTCTTCAGGGATATGTATCTGTTTAAAAGGTAGTAAAATGTGATGTAGCTTACTTGGATCATGCAGGAAACTTTAATGGCATTTAGAGAATAATGCAATCATCAGACACCGTTAACATGGGTTCACAAAGGAAAAGTTCTATTTAACTACACTGATATCCTTCTATGATAAGGGTGACCTCATTGTTGTGTACAATTTCCTGAGGAAGGGATGTGGACAGATGCTGAGCTCTTCTTCCTAGTACCTGATGATAGGATGCGTGGGAATACTATAAATTTGAGAAAGCCCAAATGGAGAAGATTTCTGAAGGTACTTTGAATCCTAAGATTTTGCTATTTCAAGCTATATGCATGAACAGAAAACCTAAGTGACGCTGAGTTTTTGAATATGCATTTTGTGTATTTGTACAAATGCGAGGATCTGTATAGGAGTACCTTGTGGTTTTTCATTAGCTTGGAGGTGTCTACCAGTTCAGAGCTCTTTCTTACTGTCATTAATTACACCTCACTAATCTCAGTAGCTGAGCAGAGGTGGAGGTTTCAACCTGTGTTCAAGAAAAATTATTATTTTGGATACAATAAGAATGCATATAGAGCATAATTTCTTTTGCCATGTGGATAAGCACAGCAAGTTAAAGTCAAAGGCTATGCTGATGAAATAAAAAACTGAATTCCTGGGAGTTAGATGGCAGTATTAGCTTACAGTACACTTCTGATATGTTGTTCTTTTCTTCAGGTTTTCATAACACCCTTCTCACTTTTTTTTAATCTCTTAGTGTTGTGTTAAGCAACATGACTAATCTGTCATGCAGTTTTCTTATTCCCTCCCCACAGGAGAAATGAGTGCAGTGGTGTATCTTGTTTTGGTCTTTTTTTTTTTTCTTCCTACCCTCCTACCTCTCTTTGATTTGCAGTCTTAATTTTACCCCTTTTTAGGAACTTTTGGAAGTTGTCTGAGTCATGTTGCTACTCTGCAGAGAATTTGAGCCATATTTGGAGATGAGTAATGCAGCCTGGGATACCAGAGGGATTTTAAATCAGTGCAACTTACAGCTTCCTCTGCCATCCCAATAGATCAGCTGCACTTAGTAAAATCTCTGCAGATTGCTTTAAACAAAGTATTTATACTTGGGTTTTTTGTCAAGATGTAAGTCCCATTCTCCAGCTCATCTTCTCTTACTCCAGTGCTGAAGGGTCCAAAGAGGGAGGGAGGGAGGGAGGAAGGGAAGGAACTAAGGAAGGAACGAAGGAGGGAAGCAAGGAAGGAAGGAAGGAAGCAAGGAATTAACTTTTAATTCATCTTCATGGAAAGCTATTCCTGCTTACATCATCCCTTTTAGCACTTTTGCTATGACAGTAGCTATGATGGTGACTGATTTATCTCTGTGTCTAAGTAAGTTTATTTTCTAACACTTGTCACTTCAAATTTGACCTTAAATACAAATGTGTGGAAATGGTTTCTTTTAACCATTTTAGATAGTTCGTGACATTTCAAAAATAAACACACTTTAAATCTCAAATTGCTTGTAAAAAGGATTCAGTGAAGAAAAATGATTCCTAATTAATTCAACTTAGACTAAATATTTACAGATGTTAAAATATGCACTGTTGACTTCCCTTTGCAGGTGCACACACAGAGCTTGCTGAATAAACCACCACTCCAATTTGGCACAGGTAAAAGCACGGGTTCTTGGATTATGTTATTCTGAGAAAGTTCCACATTAAGAGTACATTAAATTGTATTTCCAGTGATATGATTCAGTTTATTGAAGTACTGTCTTCTAGAAGAGACACTTTCTCACTGAAAGCATGGACATGGATGCACTCATAAGAAATGTGCATCAGTGGATGTGGATGTGTATATATATATATATATATAAATACATAGGACATACAGATTGGGTCCATGGTTATCCCTTGCAGAGGAATGGGCAATCCAGGTAGAGCGTGTTTCAAGGCTGCAGCTGATGCAAAACTGAGTTAAGGGAGAAGCGTTAGGAAGAGAACAGCAGATACACTTTCTGCATAACTGACTAGGCTATTAAGGGAAGTTTGGAGTGAGTCTTAGATAGATCTGGATGCTTGTTAGTGTTGGACGGTACCAGCGGAGTTTCAAACTGTATTTGTTTTGAAAAAGCTCTCATATTTCCTTCTACCAAACAGAATCTGCTCCCTCAGTTACAAAATACACTCTCATTCTGAGTAATGTGACCACTTATGCATGCAGACATATACAGGTGCTAGTATCAACAAGTTCCAGGGACTCTGTTTGACACCTGGTGACCAACATCATATATTTACTGTTTCCACCTGGAATTTTTTTCCAAAATAAGTAAGCAAACCATTATGGTGGACTGTATTTTTTTCAGATTGACCATAAGTCTTTTCCCTTCTGGCTGCATGCATGCAATGTTCACACTCACGTTTTGGGAAAGAAAAGCCACCAAACAACTTTACCTTCTCATGGGAAATTCCATTCTTGACATACAGGCTGACTGCAGCATCTGGGTTATCCTCATTGCCACATGTCAGTGTGAGAATGTTGGATTCAAATGCTGCTGTCAACATGTCACTTTTAGGTTAACCTTGAAATCTCAGGAGAAGTACACTGGATCTATGAAAAGGAAGCTTTTCTGTAGACTTTGAGTTACAAGTTCATTTGCAATCTCAACATTCTTCTGACATGTGGTTGTTTACTTTCATTAGAGATAGCTTCTGCTAATAAATTAGCACTTAATAGATGATTTAGTACCTCAGTGTGTTGCTTGTGAACTACAGAAGTTTTACATGTGAGTCGCTCATTAAATTTAAACCAATTTTGGATTTAATTTGGTTCACTCCCTTGAACATTTACCATGTGAAATGGGTTTACTGGGGACTTGATTGCAGTATTTACATCATATATACTACCGTCAAGCTTTGAGCTAATTAACAGACTGTGAAAGCAGAGAACTCTATGGACTACAGAGACTGCACTCCCCTTTCAATTACAGAAAGTTTGCTACATCCCAAAAGTTATTGACTCCCAGGTAGAAAAATTGGGGGGAGGGAGAGAAAAAACAAAGAAAAAACAAAGAAAAAAACCCAACCAAAACTGAAGAACCAAATGAAACAATACCATCTTGCATGTAGGGCTGACTTCCAGTATTCGGTTCCTTGGGATTTGAAGTCATAATTAAATATCCATACACATTTGTCTGTAGCTCCCAAGCTGTTGATGAGAGTTTGCTTTACTTAATTTTGCAATGTAGCGGGAAGGTTCCCCTTGGGAATCTTTTTCCTGTCTTCCTTCTTTAGATAACTGTGGATATAACTTAAAACCTTCATTTAGTTTCTACATAGAAGTTGCAGTGAAGAGGAGAGCAGTAAGCTTTCTATGTCTAGCCAAGCCTTTAAGAGATAAATTTTCCAGGAGTCTTGCAATGAAGAAAAAAATGTGGCAAACCACTTGTTTAGTGTTCAGACTAATTTTTTTCCCCATATAATAAAGCCTTAGTATATATTTGTTGTGGAAGTTCTACACATAAAAGAGGCTTTAGGAAGGGAGGCTCAAAGGCTGCTTTTCACTGCTGTTGGACATTCATTCAAAAAACCCATATTGCTGGTATGGTTCAAGAATGCCTGAGTGCTGTTCATATGTTGAATTGTTATCATCAATAAAAATAACATAGTGAGAAGAACTTGCTAATGAAATGCAGTTTATGTGTTGAAATCAAAGTAATATCAATGGGGTGTTAAGGATTGTTCCTCTTATTTTGTATCTGTGTCAAAATTTGAGAGATTTCATTTATTCATTAGATAGAGGTGAGAAATTGTTCTGCAATAATTTCACAAAAATAAATTAACAAGTTATATTTACAGAATAACTATAAGCTGAACAAAATCTAAGGGTATGAAATTGATCAAGGGCATCCTGAAGCTGTACACTGGCATAAAAATGACTTCTATTACTTCATCTTTGCCTTAATGCAGAATTTCAGGTTGCTCTACTTTCTCATGTGTCTTTTAGGTGGGTAGGAGACTTGCTTGCACAATTATGGTTTCTTTTTTTTGTCCAGACACCAACTTAAATTAAATTTCCAGGAACGTATCTCTGAATCTGTTCCCTCCTGTTAAATTTCTGTAAAAGCTATTGCAATGTTTCAAAGTCGTGGTTATATTGTGGAATAAATGTTAGATAAAATCACATCTGAGCATCTTTTCAGGAAAAATCAGTACTCCTTAACTTGGTGGTCCCTAACTGATGTTATAATTATGATGCACTCTTCAAACCAGCTAGGGCTTGATCGGCTAACAGTTACAAGCCTGCAGTACTCAAGCATATAGTCAAAGGATGGTCTTACAGCCTCAATTTAGATTTCACTATTCTTAAGATTGGAGTCTGTTCAAAACTTCTTTTTCCACAAACAAGGAAACATGGGAATTCAGAAATAGCCTCTACCCACACACAAAGAAACCTCTTAGTAAGGATGTAAAACAGCTTGCTGAAGCCAGGAATTTTATTTTTTATATTAAAGTAAGACTAAATGAGCATTGCATCAGGCATTGAAACTAAGGGAATTTTTTTCATAGAATTTTTTTTTTAAGTGGAAGTTAATTATGATGGTGAGAGAAAGGAATAATGAAATATAGCAGGAGCAATGATTTTAATTTGTAGGATAGATTAAATATTTTTCTTATTTAAAGTTTTTTTGTGTGCTTGTTTTCATTTTTTTTAAACCTTATCATCCACAACAAAGTTTAGCAGTTTTATGTTCTTTGAATGTTTTTGTTTGTTTGTTTGTTTTGTTTCAGAAGAATGAACAGCCATTTTAGTATTTTAGATCTGTATTCAGAGCCCAGACCAAGTATTTGGCATTGGTGAAGAACAAGGATTACAGCCCATCTTGACTGGATGACAGAGTGTAAAGCACTCTTCAGCTGAGAGCTTTTATCCATACATTTTTAGAACTTTGAGGGCATTGGAAATAAAGGCATCTTTCATTTAAAATGGCTTCAGACAAAGGAAGAAAATATCTTAGAGTTCTGGAGAGCCCTTTAAAGTGCATCTGTTCTTACTAGGGCCAAGTTTTCCTACTTCTACGTATAGGTTTTGGTCAGCTCTTTGGGGTTTTGTTGTTGTGTGTAGGAGGTAAGAAGTTATGTTTATTTATGTATTTACCTTAATAAACTTACATCCTCCAGGTACTGAGGTCTAATATCAGACATGAAAGTGCTTCAGTTTGAGGATCTCTTTTGTGGTGGGACATGGCAACACTGATGCATTTACAAAATGCTCAGTTGAGAACACAATATATTTTTCAAACCTAACGTACTGATATTCCATCCACAGAAAGGTTGATGAAGGTATATCTGCTTATTTGGGTTATAAAATCTTCATTAGATCATCATGTCTTAAGCTGGTTTCTGTTCTAGGAAACAGAGGATTAAGTATCTCCATTTTAGCTAATCAGCATCATTTATTTATTTCTCGAAAGATAGGATGTATCCACACATTGATAGAGCTGTGGATAATTTCTTATCTGTTCAATCTCTGCTCAAAAATTGTTCACATCCAGAATTCTCTTTGCAGCAATGAGCAGCACTATCCCTGATTAGCAGTGCTAATGAAAGCAGGCATAAACTGGCCTTTTATATGCTTACTAATTAAAGGCATATGGCCTTGAACCAGGTAGTCCTAAATTCAGGTTACTAATCTCATTTCATATTGTTACTTTCAGTGACACAAAAATACAAGTGGGGAGAAAGGGAGATAAAAAACACTTTAGAAGTACATTATTAATTTCAGACTGCTTGAGAAATGTTAGAGTATTGATGCTTACCGAACTTAGCGGGAGCTCTTCCATGACCTTCCTTTGGCAGTGAATCAGGGTTTCTATTATTTTTGACTGTATGACCACTTTGAAACAAGATTAGAAAAAGCATCAACCATCTGCTTTTCAGGGATATACAAAGAGCTATGCTGGCTCTGAAGGATATGCTGGGAAAGTCTCTCTTGATTACTGTGGTGAGAAGGAAAAAAAAAAAGGAAACGGAAAAGTTTTGGCATTCCATCAAAACTGATATGTTGGCTGGCATACAGAATGGTGAGGAAAATATTTACCTAAAATACTGGTTATTTTTGACCACCATGGCACTTTTGGACTAATCTATTTAGAAAAAAGCAAAGCTCATGTTAAGCAACTGTAATTCAGATGCTTCTTATAAGAAGTATAAAGGGTAGTGACATTTAGAAAACCCTTGATTTATGCTATTTTAATGCCCTAAAATTATCTTAGTCAGTTGCATGGGTAGAAAAAGAAACATGATTAAAAGAGTCAGTGAATCACAGAAATTTCAAGTGTTGAATCTGTTCGGTAGCAAGTTACAGTAATGCTTTCTGTAACTATCTAAGTGTTTGGAAATTGTTTTGCTATGACAACTGTCATTGATCAGTATCTTAGTAAGGATAATTATAATATCAATTATAGTCTCTTTCTGTGATTAATATATTTTTATTTATTCTGCTCAAGAAGTGGATGCTTATTTACCATCAAGGTATTTTGAACACAGGTAAAGAAATAAAATTTAATAGCAGTTTAAATGTATGATTAATAATGTGCCATATTGTCTTGAAAAAAATAAACAGTATTCATTGTAAGGTGTTTGTGAGCCAGTAAATGAAAAACTCCAGCCATCTGGATTCCTCTGATAATCTTCATTGAAATCACTGGAACAGCCTCTTCTGTCCCTCATCAGCTGTTTGGCCAGCTCAGGGTTCTTAGTTTGTATATCCTTAAGCACCTGAGCTTGCTACTAATGCCTGCTACTAATTCACTTATTTGGCAAGAATGAGCAAATTCCCTAAGCTTGTTATAGGCACAATCTCTAGTCCTTTGCTTGATGTCCATACCAAGTAAAATGTCTCCCACAGATGTAAGAAACTTAAAATGCCATAGTTTTCATAGTAAATATTTTCTGAAATAACTGTGGTATATTTAGAATAGAAGCCTGTCTTACCTGAGGACAAAACCAAAACACTCCAAATCTTTGAAACACTGCAGTATAAAGGATTCATATATCGTAACCCTTGATGATGCTCTCCAAATGAGTAATTACAGCAGCAATTTTCTGGTAGCTGTGAAAAAATCCTTTCCATACTAACCCACACTGTGCATAAGAGGACTGATAAACTCTGCCCGGTCAGAAACAGCAAAGGTGAAAATGGGTTTAAATGTAGGAGTGCTACAGGTGGGAGGCTGTGAGTAGGGTATGGATCCCTGAAGTGTTAGAGCTGAATCAAGGTTCACTAAATATGAACCTTCCTACTTACTGCTTCAGGTTTGTGCTTTCTTCAGGGCACATCAGAAGTGGAAAACTTGAGATCACTGATGGGGTAGAAAAACTGATTAATGCCTTCAACTATGACTCAATTCATGCTATCAAATGTGAGGGTGGGGTGGAGGAGGAAGGATTGCAAAAACATTCTTAATGTTTCTCAGAGTTTATTTCACAAGCCTGGAGATTGTGACTTACACAAAAACTGAAGGGACTGATATTTTGGGGTTTGTCCCTTTCAAGGCAAAGCATGAACATAATCCTAGAAACTATGAAATGTTTTACAAAAAAATTACCCCATGCATGAATGTGAATACTCCCAACTTGTTGTCAAGCTTAATATTGCCGTAATACGATCTTGCCCATCTCCAAGGTGTACAGTTAGAAAGGACACGTTTTGTACTTAATCCTTCTTATTTAGTAACTCTTGACCCTTTTAAATTGGAAGCTTCTAAAAATAAGTGCTGCCAGATCTGATACCTTTCTTGAATTCTGGCAGAGTGAAGATAGGGAAGGAGAGAACTATCTGTAGTCTTAGAAGAAACGGGAAGCACATAGGAAAAATTTTCCGTTCTCACATTTTATAATCTTCTCTCTGCCCTGCATCTACTGCTGTGCTTGTAAGAACAGAATGGTCTTGTTGCAATGCTTTGCTTTCCTTATCCCTCTTATCCCTTGGAGATTATGACCCAGGTCTTTTTCCTACTGCAATATGGGAGAATGAGTGGGGGAAAAATTAAAGAAAACTTGGAAGTTATATTTGCATTCCAACAGAAGACAAGCAGTATGGAAGTTAACATGAAATGCAGTCGCTGCTCCCTGGAAGGGATGCAGGCAGCCTGCATGACTTCCCCCACACAATATATCCTAAGGAGGACTAAACGGAGGGTGGAGAGCAGTGGAGACACCACAGCCAGGCTCTGTTAAAATCAGACCCCCAGGTCCTTGACTGTGGAGGCCCAGAAGGGGGTGTCCCTCATGCTGCTGGTGTGTGTCCCTGAACCACCCTCCAATCCAGCAGGACTGCTCAGTGAAGGGTCCCCGTAACGGGGCACTGGCAGACTGGTCAGGCACAAGGGTCTTGGCTTTTTTGGGGTGCTGACAGACTAATCACACACAAAGGCTTTGAGGAAGTCTCCCCTTTCATGTAGCACTGTAGCATCTAGGCCACAAAGCTGCTGTATTACAGGTTACTTGAGGTCCAGTTGTCCAAACTCAGCAATCTTGAGGGTGTTTCTTCCTTTTTCTTCCTTCCCCACTTCTTTTCTATCTCCTCAGAATGAGCTCTTCCTGCCTAATATTCCCCAAGCCTTTGGAATCTCTCCTTTAATCCTCTTTCTTTCTTTAATAGCTTTACTTTCTTTTTTTTTTTCCAAGAGAATTCTGGAACCCTGACAGAAAACCTCCCTGACCTCAAACTTTTGGCTCAAGCCTAAAACATCACTGGGATTTTTCAGGTCCTGAGGCTATTTAATGCTGCAGCTGTGACAATGACTTTGAGTGCAGCAGGGGAACAACAACAATTTGGATACAGTTTAGGCAGACTGTGAAGAGCACACACTGGTGTCTGAAGCTGTCTGAAGTTCAGGAACATGTTATTTTATGATAGAGGGGTTTTTTTCTACATGACAGAGTAAATGTATAATACTCCATAAGGTGAGGAATAGCCAGAACAGAAATCTCAATTTTGTCATCCTCCCATAGCAGGTGGGTAACTCTGGCAGTACAGGCTGTTCTGGACATTGATGGAGCACTAAAACATGAGAAAATCTTGAACCTTTCCTCTGTGGCACTGCTCTGTTGGGTTCATCCTTCATTTTTCTCCCCAATTTCTGGGAATAGGAGGAAGGCAGGCAGGCTTCTGAAAAACTCCAACACTAAATTGTCTGCACTGCACTAAGCTGTTGTGCAGTGTGCTAGCACAGAGTGGCACAAGTTTGGATTATTTTTGGGAAATAAAGTTTTCATTTTCAGAGTTTCTTCTGAAAGTGCAGGTTTGTAGACAAGATAGCCAGCACTATTTGAAGTTGTTCAGCACCTCAAAAGGACAGATGAGGCATCAGTTCAACCCTATCCATTTAAAGATGCCGGAGGAATAATGAGGAAATGACTGTGTCCCAGGCAGGGGAGGAGCAGCTCTGCCAGAAACTTTAAAGCCTGTAGTCAAAAAAACAACTAGCCAGCGTGGAACATGGCCTTCATTTTCCAGGAAAGGCTTGTGGATTGATGAAAGAAGAGCTGCCTTTGGACTCAAGCCAGGTTAATGGTTAAGATTGAAAATGTTGAGATGGACAAAATACTCCACCCTCCAAATTGATTTGCCCAGTTATTTCTGCTCCTTTTCTCATGCCTGCATGTCACTGGAGTTATTAAATGACAATTGCAAGACTGCCAGCAAGTGATTTAGGGGAGGAGGGTGCTTGCGGCATGTGAAAGAAATCAGTATTTTTCACTTTCGTATATATGTGATTGCTTCTTTATTATCTCTAACTTCTCATAGAACATAATTGGCACTTTATTTAAACGTAACATGGACAGCTCAGTAGTTATGTGCTCACAGATATTTACTGACCAGCAAGTAATGCATATTTAGATTCCATGGTGTGTTCTGGGGGGATACTGCTGTTTGATGCTGCTCCCAGAACATCTGTGCTGGTTCCAGCAACCTGGAGGAATGCTTGTCCTCTAAGTGCAGGCAAGCTCTTCTATATTTCAATACACCTGTTTATAGTGCTGTCTCTAGAAAACCAGGAGACAAAGGGGATGCCTAGAAATTCATGCAGATTTGCAGGTGCAGTAATAATGTCAGAGGCAATCTTAAACTGGTAATGTTCTTTAAGACAGTAAAACTCTTTTATGGTCAAAACAAACTTGAAATGCCACTGTGGAGCTGGGAAGTACTTGGCCTCATCAAAGTTATCTACCACATGCCTCAGCTCAGGGGCGATGATGGAGATTTTGTTCAGAACTTTCTATGTCTTTAGATTTTTATTTTTTCATATTTTTATTTAAGGGCTTAACTGCATGTCTCAGGAATTCGTGTGGTAAATCCGTGGTCTCTTCTTTGGTTTCTGACCCATGATGTTAGAAAATCAAATTTAATTTTCAAGTTGTGATGCATAAAGAAGTGAGACTGGTGGAATGAGAAGAAATTCCTCCTCTTTATGCAGGTCCAATGGCATCCTGGCTTGTATCAGAAATAATGTGGCCAGAAGGACCAAGACAGTGATTGTCCCCCTGTACTCAGCACTGGCACGTGTTCTGGTCCCCTCAATTCAGGAAGGATATTCAGGTGCCTGAGTGAGTTCAGAGAAGGGCAATGGAGCTGGTGAAAGTCTAGGAAATAAGTTCTATGAGGAGCAGCAGAGGGAGCTGGGGGTGTTTAACCTGGAAAAAAGGAGGCTCAGGGGAAACCTTATCCTATGGAAGGGGACTCTAACCGGGTGGGGGTTGGCCTCTTGTCCTTGGCAACCAGGGACAGGATGAGAGAGACACAGCCTCAACTATGCATGGGGAGGTTCAAACTAAACAAATGTTGGAATGGACTTCCAGGTAGTCAGCATCCCTGGAAATGTTCAAGAAATGACCGCACACGTTGCACTTGGTGCCATGGTCTAGTTGATGTGGTGGTGATCAGTCAGAGGTTGGACTCAGTGATCTCGGAGGTCTTTTCTAACCTAAATGATTCTGTGAGAACAAAGGACAAGTTTGGTCTGCAGGGAACTTGCTGTAACATCTCCTCACTTAGGCACTAGTAAAATCTTCTCCGGTTTATCAGACAGATTTGTTGTTGTTTCACCCCAGGGACGCAAGCTTGAGTTAGGTAAGCTCATTTTCAGCATGTGCAAACAACGACGCTGGACATAGGGGGACTCCTGTAATTGCATATGTTGGCACAGCTGTCTGGTCCCCAGCTGGCAGACACTGTCATCCTGACCCAGGGCATCACACTGTGTCATGGAGATTCAAAGGGCTTAAATTTCAATGCAGAAAATGAGTTGTGATAGAAATGAGAAGCCTGTTGGTTTATAACAGACAGCTTCCACTGTGCTCATTATTCAGGTTTGGGATCACTTGCATCCATGCACACTGACAAGCTGCCCTGGCATGGGCTGGCTTTTTTAAAGGCTCCCCATTGCCAGCAGCTCTAAATCTTTATCTCACATAGGAACAGATGGAAATCATTCTCACATCTGAGCAGCAAAAAATCTCAAAATGGACTGGGCACAGTGGATGACATTTGGCTGGCTATTTGTTGTTTTCTTTGCTAGTTGTTTTCCAAGGCAAAGTACATATTGTCAGGCATCTGGACTCAGTGGGCATAAACCTACTACGGAAAAAAAAAAATCAATCAAAACACCTGGTGTAATGGTAGCTTCTTCCAGTAGGAGTAATTGCATGCTGTCAGCACTCCTGAACAATACAGGTAAACCAGACACAATGACCTCTCTAAAATTTATGACTATTCACCAGTTCAGAAGTTCAGTAGTAAGATATATGCTGGGTATGGACCTTATAAATTGCCAGATTTTAAATTTGCATTTGAATTGAAAAAAAATGAGCTGATGGAACTGAGGAGTGGATTCCAGCATTGCTGCCATTGCCTTCAAAATACATTGTCTCTAAAACAAACCTTGCCAAAGATTGCCCTACTCTGCTTTCATGCAGACCAAGAGATACCTAATTTATTTGTTCAGTGACAATGCTTTTTAAGGGCTCACCTTTCATAGAAACCAGAATATTTAATAAGTATAAAATAAACTATTAAAATGAGATTTGAGTGAAAACTGGAAAGATATGAGTAGAGGCAAACATAAAAGGGGCGAAGGCCTCGTGTTCATGGTTTGTGAAAATAACTTTATTAAGTGCACAAAAGGAGTCTGTGTTTCAGAACATTATTAGATAAAATAACAGCTGATCCAAAACAGTTGTCTTGAGTAGGCAACAAAAAGATAAGTAGTTAGTTATCTAGCTTTGAGCTGTGTTATATACTGGCTTTGGACTAAGTGTGACCTAATTTAGAGGTCAACAGTATTTTCTGAATAGTTCATATAGATGCTAAAGCATTATGTAATTTATAAAATAATTCAATTAATGTAAAGTTTCCATTAGAAATTTTGGCAGATATTTTTAAAGGAATGCTTGTAAAGTTTTAGTTATGCAAGAAACATCTGCCAAAGATATTGGACTATATCAAAGACTAAGGAGACTAAGACTGAGTAATATCCAGAGATGGATGGTCTTAAACTCTAGTGCTTTAAATAAAGGCTCCCACTGATTGCAATGGATTTCAATTGAAACAGAAGGATAAATGAAAAGATTTGGCTAATGATGAAAATATCAATAAATAAATAAAAAAAAAGAGAATTAGTATCATACCTGAAACTACTTCTAATCTTATTTAGAGGTGTCTATGTCCAGGGGCATTGGTTCAGGTAAAGAAAGAGTACTATTATTATTCAGGCATAAGATCTGAAGATAAACTTCTAATTTCCATCATCTTGAAAGCTGTCTCTTGTAATATGTGTTTTTATCTGTATAAGGATGAAATTTGGTAACTTCACAGTTCTGATTTACTGACAATAACCTAGAGAAATTTTCCTTTAAATTTGTTCGGTCTTCATGGTGTTTCTGAGCTGCATTGTAGAGCATTGGGTGACAGTGGCTGGGCGGTGGGAGTCTACCATACTCACACTTTCAGGGAAGATGGGCTCCTGCAGAAGACTCCTCCCTGTCCCTCCCTTCCAAGGGGACTCCTCACAGTGGGAAGCAGCAGCCACCCTGGTTGTAGCTGACCCTGCTGTTGAAGCCAAGTGATCCTCACCTGAAGCAAGGTGCTTTGGGTCAGCTGAATATATCCAAGTGTTTCTCTTTGCAAAAGGGTTAAACAGAGCCATATAGCAGGGCTATTTTGTTTGTATGTGTAAATTTTTATTTCCTGTCAGGGAAATAAATGACAGAGAAAATTGTTTGAAAGACAATTGTTGAAAGTTGCATCTTCTCTTTCAATGGAAGATCCTCTACTGCTTCTTTCTGGATATTGCAGAGTCTCAAAGGTGACTCTAAGTGTTCGGGAGGCAGGGGGGGGGGAAGGGTAATAGACCTTCTCAAAAGTGTAATTAGCACAGCCAGATCTTTGCTTATTAGCTGTTTCCATTCTGTTGAAAGATGGTAAAATGTTCCTTTGAATGTCCCACATGCAGACCATTTGGCATCTATAAATTAGTGAAATGCATCTATTATATAACAATTGTAAATCATCAGTGATAACTGTGTCATCTAGGGCAACAGAAAAAATATGTACTTGATGTTTTATTCAGCAGGAGGTTATTATAATGACACCTTAGTGCACAGTGAATGTAGTTCTCTCTACATAAAATTTTTATTAATTGCATTAATTAGTATATTTTTATTTTTAAAGCATAAAAAACTTCTCATTCCATCCCTGAATACTTGCATATAATTTAAACTTATCATAAAATGTCATGATAGTCTGTCTACTCATTTAGCTTCAATTACATAGAAATATGCATAACCGAATGTAATAAAATAGAGCCATTTCAGACCAGTCATAATAAACCTTCTTATCTATCGTTATACTCTTCCCTAAGTACCAGAAAGAATGTTCTAGGAAATTAGTAACTACTAATAGTAATACTAGCAGCAGACTGAGAAAGAGTGAAGTTGTGAGTCTGTGAACATCAGTGTCAAGGCATGTGCTGATTTTCCTGGAATTGGGATTTTAGCTTTCAGTGAGTGATGTAATCAAAAACAACTTTGATAAGCTGTCGGCACCATCTGTAATTTAAGACCTTCAGATTTCATGATACACTGTTTTAAAACTTTACTTCTGTGTAAGTTATTCTCAAGTTTTCTAGGTAATTATTTTCAAGTCCTTCACATATATTATTAGTATCATAAAAGCAAACCCCATGTTTTCTGTTGGGGTGAATGGAGAGAGAAAGGTGACTTCAGTGGGTTTTTGATAATTAATGATGAAAATAAGCATTGATCTTCAGAGGCAAAAGCAATCAAATTGTAACAGGTCAAAAAAAGCTGGGGGGTGTGTGTATATATGCATTATATGTATCATTTTTATATATGCACAAATAATATGGATCTTACATTTTATATATATAAAATAATCCAGCGCCAGTCACTCTCTTCAGTTTTGAAATCTTAATGACTGCATCTTCTGGATTTAGCAAGATCTACATATCTATAAATATACTTTTGATTTAATATCCAAATATATTGATCAAAAAAATTTGAACGGCTGAAAATAACACTAAGTGTTGGTGCTTGTCAGTAAATATACATGACCATAACCATACTAAATTAGCCACTACCTTGTTTTTTGTCTGTTTTTATGCCTGTAATGCTAGCGAAATAGTAGTGAAATAGCTCTTTTTTGGTCAGAGTTCTCGAAGAATTGAACTTAGTTATTTTCCACAAGCTAATGGTGGTAACAAAAGTCCAAGTCTGCTGCAGTTATACACAGCATAGGATGCCCTTCCTTTGCTGAGGATTGAAATGATTAATGAAAGCATTACATCTCAAGAGAGTAGCCCTCAGCAAACCTCCCACTAAATGTATCCATTAAAAGCTGGCATACGATATGCAGGAAAGATTTAAAGAATTATACCGGAAAGCTGTCTGGGATTTCAGTGTTTCCCAGAGGGTAATTTTTTGATGGCATTAACGATCTCCTGTAGAGAAATCTGTGTCTAATCATTCTCCATCCCTGCATGACTCTGTGCAGTGTGGCATCCTGCAGTATATATTGCCACATATGTACTCTAGGGTATTCAGTGGCTGGCAAATTACTTGAGCGGGTTATTTACTTTTGCAAGAAGTTATGACTATTTCTGCACTTCAGCTCCTGAGTAAAGGAAAAAATTTATTTCCCAAGGTCTTAACATTGAGGTTATCCTCATACTCAGTAGGCTAAAATTTACCATCTTAAAATCACTGTAAATATTATTTCTTGTACCATGGTGAGGGTTTCCTACCTTTCATACTAGAAAATCACGAGCAGAGAAATCAGTTTGAAGCAGTGATCTAAAGCTGGAAAATTAAAGAGAGAAGAAAATTGTGGACGACAACGCAAGTCGTAGTCGGATGGCAGCCGCGCTGTGCTTCATGCTGTCTGGCAGGGCAAAGTCTGTGGCAACTGGGCATAAAAATGAAGAAAAATTCTCTCCTTCTTTCCTTCAAACCAAAGAATAGGAAAAGTTCTAATCAGGAAAACTCTTGCTCTCCTTCCATAGGCTGTGCTCAACTGAGACCAGCCTAGTGAAGGTGATCCCTTGAAGCTGCCCTTAAAAATTTGAGGAATCATTCCTTAAGCTGACATTCATCATTTGAAGCTTTTTGTGCCACGAGGGAGGGTTTTCTGCCCTTCCAGGTTTTGTAAATGCACTTACATCTTCATACAGACACTTTCAGAAATTTTAAAATATTTCACTGGTTCATTTTCTGTCGAGGAAGAGATAGGAATAAGAAGCAGATGGTTTCAGTGACGTTTTAGTTTGTTTCTTGTTTGGTAAAGTCTGAATATCTCTGTGTCCTCTGTTAAAGCTCCTCGAATTTGTAAAAGGCATGCATTGCAGCAATGAATAGTTCAAAGTAAAATAAAGCTGCATTTGCTGGATTTTACATACAGTTCTTAGAGTGAAAAGGAAATCAATATTGTGACCACCTGCTACTGTAAACTCTCTCCAAAAATTTCCTGGTTTTATTATTATGTTCACATAGTTCAAGCTATGGTTCATCAGTGTTCTCAAACTTACTAGGAAAGTATGAATGTAGTTAGAGACAACTTATACTTTCTCTCACACTTTATAATAAAGCAACATTCAGAAAGTGTGCATGGGAGAGAATAAGGAAATAATTTTATTTATTTCCCCTACCAGTGTTTTTTACCCAATTTCTTAAAAAAAAAGTTTTAAAATGTATTAGTATGAAGCAACAATAAATATATTCCTCATATAATGTTACTGCTGTATATCAAATGTACAGGAGAGAATAACTCATTCTTCAGCTATAATAGTCTTCATTTAAACAGACTAGCCTTTGTGACATGAGAGCAGATATTGCATCCCATTTCTGGAGAAATTAATTTTAGAATTTAACAACCACAAAGAGAAATTGACAAATGACAGAATCTTTATTTTCCCAGCCAAGAAATCAAGTAGTTTGTGCGTGAAGAAATAATCTTTTGCAGATATGTTACTGAGTCTTTAGTGCAATCATAAAAGCAGTCTACTTCATGGTATTTTCAGCAGTACCTTGTTAAAGGTTTTATTCTATTAATGCCAAGCTAATCTAATTATAAGTGAGCTACATTTTCTGGAAATCATTTAGTGTACCTATTCACAGCATCTATAAAATTGACTTCAAACCCTTTTGTAAGGTAATTTTTGTGTTGCAGTGGTGGGATGGGTAATTAGAGCCTGCTCTAGTAAGCATTGTGTTGTACTATTTTCAATGGTGTGAGAATGATACCTGGAGGTGTAATTGCCCTTATGTTTTTATGGATTCTTTTAAGATCAAACCTATCAATTATGAGACACAAAGACATTCAGACAATAAGAACAAGCGTATACATCAAGCAAAGTCAGGCAAAGGTAAATGTGAAATTGTTTCAACTTGCAAGAGGAAACTTTTAATGTTTATACTAATACATTACTTTAAAATAATTTTAAAAGCTCCGAAAAATAATGGAGTAGGATCATGTGTTGTTCTGAGATTATCATGCAAACTAGATTGTGTTTCTGAACCACTATATCAGTTTGTATTAGTGCTAGACTTGATTTCTCATTGTACATCTTGCAGAAAATCCACCTCCTGCCTTCATAAATGTAGAGTCTAGCTTTAATACTATACAATACTATGGTAGCTATAATACTACACAATTAAAGGTTTATGTAAATCGAGCTTTTTAAGAAGAATGAATTTATATGAAACTCAGGCTGAAGATATTTGACTGCAATAAGAACTTAATGAAGAAGAATTGTATAATCAAAAATTACTGTTTTCATGATAACATAAACAGATTTTTGAAAATACACAGAAAAAAACCCACATTCCCCTCTCCCTGTTTTTTTGCTAAAAAGCTGTTCAGTGTTGTGCATATTCTTTCCTTTCTTCCCTTCCTGCATTGTTATGAGTAATAAAGTTATCTTTACATAGTAAAAGATTTAGAAAGATTTAAAGTATGTTCTGGAAGTTTGAAATGTTGAAATAAGTTAGCATTGTTTCTTTCAAAAAAATATGAATGGTAATGTTGTTTTAGCTTATTTCAGTTTAAATGCTCTTTTTTCTTGCACTTGAATGATTTATATTTTCAGTCAAAAAAAAAAACCAGCAAAAAAACAGGGTGATTTTTTAAAAATTTCATTTAGGTAGACTGACTTCCTGGAAGAATTTACTTTAATATTCACTATATTCATTCTAAAAGGAATTTTATTTTTAAAATTTGCTGTATATTTCTCATTCAGGAACCACATATAAATCTGCAACATAAAGTATGCTTGTGTCATCCTAAAAATTTTTTATTAGAATTAATTCCTCTTACTCATATTAAGCTGATGTAATTATTTTTTGTCATAAATCCTTCTATTAAATTAATGAGTGAAGGGGATTTTAAATTAAACTGTCCTTGGTACCATAGCTATGAATCTCACCTGGAATACAGTTTAGAGTGAATTTAGGAGATAACAGCTCCATGAATATTTGCCAGCAGCTCTCCACACTGGGGACCAGATCAGTCTTGCAATTTGTACAAGACAGGAAAACACAACTCCATTTTTCGCAGTCTGTGGGCAGGTGTGAGAAGGGATCCTCTGGTTCTACTTAGTTCTTCATGGGGGTTGTTTTAGAAATAGGTGTCTGTAGAGATGCCTCCATAAATATCGCGGTGACCCATGAGGGTTCTCAGGGACCTGCAGTCTTGCACTATGACCAGGCTGTAAGTCCAGGCCTCTGTTACACAGTACACACTTTAACCTGCTCTGCTCCACCCAGAGAAGGGAAGTAGTTTAAATCCTTACTTCCCCGGCATTTTAGGTGAAAGTGAATGTCTGATGCCATCTGTAGAATAAATATGATGTGAACACTGCTCTTGTGACTGTTTTACCACCCTGAATCAATTTTTGATCTGTACAAGAAACCTTACAAAAAGAGTTATTTTCCATTGCAGTGAGAGACACTCTCCTGAACAGATTTTAAGAGCAAAACTTCTGAAAGAGTGGTTTTAAATTTTACATTTCAGCTTCACTTATAGGTTCATTCAACTGTGAATGATGAGGGGAAACTGCAAGTGTAACGGAATGTCTATTAGTAGTAAGGCACAGGTGCTAGGATTATTTGAATGGTGATAAATTTACATTGCAAATGCGATAAATCTGGTGCAGTTCTAATGCTACTGTAATGACTATCAGCTGCATGCATGAGGACAGATAAAAGCTGTTAAATGCATACTCTTAGTGCATGGAAAATATATTCTCTCAGCAGTTTATGTACTGCTTGATATTCATTTATGAGGGCTGCTCTTCACACAGGAACTTCCATTTCTATAGAAATTTACTTTGCAATGTTTTATTTGTAAATTACACTATTTGGTTATTAAGGCTGAATACATACTCATTGCTTCTTGGTAATAGGAACATGTATGGGAGTTGTGCAGGGTACTTTTCCATTTCAAGTTACTTTTCGTCAGCTCTTTCTTTTCTGGCAGTTTCCTGCACTGCAGCAAAGTCATTGCTGACAAAGCACCACTCAACAATTCCAGTGAAAATCGGAATCTGAGAGATGGCTGATATCTTTAGTACTAAATTCAATGGTGCATCCTCAGATAATTGTTTTGATTTACCTTTCATGTGTGGTGTTTAGCAATCAAGAGAGAAAGCAGATAAATGATGCCCAATGTGCTTCAAAACCTGGCCTGTGTTGTCAGCAGAGATAAGCTAAGGCAGATTTTGAATGTCTTATATAACATGAGGTTTCCTATACTGCTGACTAAAATGTTGGGTTCTTTAGTACATGTAGGATATTATTTTTTGGTGTTTGCCATTAAACTACCTGCCCCAGCTGTGCACCGAGGCAGCCATCCCTGCCCCACAAAAGCACGTATGCTTAGCATGTATGTGCACGTGTGGGCAGTAACGAAGTGAAAAGCTCAGTAAGTTTTCCACCCTACTTACAGCTATGGAAGCATCTCCCCACCAGGGAGCCTGGACAGAGATGCAGCAAAGCTGGAATGGCTGGGCATCAGTAGCAGTCCTACTGCATCCTCACGTTGCTGGGGAATGGTCCCCTCCCTCTCCTTTGTCCCTCTGTCTTCTGAGCTACTGTTGGCCTCCCCTGGGCAGCAGCTCACTTGCACGCCCCAGGTGTTTGTCCATCTGGAAGTGTCTTGGACAATGGGGGGCAGGAAGCCTTGGAGGAGGGTCTGCTCTGGGAAGTGGATACTCGCCCTATCTGCCTGGTTAAGAGTTTTGAGCCCAGACAGAGTACCAGTTAATGTGTCTTAGTCTATCCCTGTCACGTGTGCATTCATTATTACTATCTGTAACCTTGCATCTCTTAATATTTGCCCCAAAATGTCTTATTCCTGCGTCTGGATACTATTGATCCTTCTGAATCTTGGACTTACAGAAAGGTGTGGTTGCGCAACCTCTCTGGCCCTGTGGGCCCCCTTCTCCCCAACTCAAGCCATAACCTCCACTGGGGGATGTGATTGTTGCATCCAGCTTACTCTGGACTTCAGGAGATGCATGGCAACAGCAGCCAAGGGCTGTCTGGAGAGGTGACCTAGATATCTTGCCAGTATGTCAACATGACTGTAAATCAATTATCTTACTGCATAAATTGTAACCAACATGCAGGTAGCTTGTGGCATTTTCGTTTTTCAAATTCACAGCACTTGTGACTTTAGAGGTTTCCAGCTGCCCTGCTTGCTTGGTTTTTTTTTTCTGTGTATTTTCCTTTTGCTCTTTAACAGTGCACAGAATCTAAGATTCAGGCAGTCTGGAAAGGACTCAGGTGGTTGACTGGTCCAGTGTCCTGCTTGTATCAATGGTAACATCCAATAAGTTGGATGTGTTGTGTCTGTTTGCATCTTGTAATGCAGCTTTGTAGCCCAAAGCTGCTGTCTTTAAACCTCCTTCCCACTCCTCCTCCTCAAAATCCAGTTTGTGGAAGGACTGTGGGGGAAGATGACAGAAATAACTCCTTTCTTCTGCAGGGTTGGCTTGCTTGGCATCATTAGGAAAATGAGAGGTTATGGCCTTTCCCCTTCATGGGAAATGAAAGAGATGTAAAGACATGGTACTCCAATGACAGAACTTAGAGTGAAACACTGAATGTTATGGCAAATTATTTGCTTGATGGCTGCATTTTATCACTTCAAAGTAAATGAAATCAGTGGTTTGAAATGCTTATAAAGTAATGCATTTCCCTGTGTAGGGAAAATGAAACAGCAAAAGGCAACTACACATTTACCAACCCTTTTATAGACTGGAAATGTTGAAAGTAACTAATGTTTTGAGTATAGAAGTTACCCCTAATTCTAAATTTCTTTTTTACATTGAAATGGTAATTCAGTATATTCACCCAGGCCACATTCCTACACAGAGTAAAATAGCACTGAATGGTTTTTCTAATGTTGTTCAATGTTTATTAAGTCTATTAAAAACTGATGTTATTTTTTGATAGCCTTGTTTCAATAAAAACCCATTTGGTTTGGACAAATTAATTTGAGTAAAGTAGACAGTAATATCTTTGTTGACATTATTGCAGGGATTTTACAGGCTGGGTTAATTATAAATATGAGCCTATAGCTGCTGTGTTTCCCCCCCCCCATCTTTACTGTGCTTTAAAATAACAGACATTATAGTGCTCCAGAGTGATCTCACTATTCTCCACTCTCGGAGACTTCCCATAATACCCTTCACAATACGAGCCTCAAATTTCCTTTATAAATATTATATAATTAGGTCTAGAGTCTTTGTGACTCTGCTATTTCCCTGATAGTGAAAACTGTGTTGCATGTAAGAACACTCTGTTTGACAAAAAACTGTCCTTTTTATCTGAGAAAAATATAATGGCACTATACAATTAAAAATAAGATATTATAACGCTTTACCATCATTAGAAAAAAATAATTTAAAGGTGATATTTTTTAAAAACAATTAATATTTTAGGAAATACTAAAGAAGAGTAGTGAGAAGACCAGTCTCTGAAAAGTTCTTATGTGAAAGTAGCCCCTCCCTTGTGAGCTGCTCATGGCAGGCACAAGCTTCCAACCTTCTTCTGTGCCCAAGTGTAGGAGTATTCTCGTGTTTCCCTCGTACTGATTTACTCATGTGTGAACCCCGATTTGTATACTGAGCCAAATTTTAAACCAAAGTATTCTGTCTATACAGTGAACATAGTGATTTAAAGCCACTCTTGCAGTTGTTAAAAATCAGACTCATGAAGTGCTGCTGAGAAGTGGTGGGTTAAGCTCGCTCCCACTGGGATACCACAGGTTAATACGATGGACCTTTGGTCAGAGCTTGGTGAACACAGAGGATGCTGAGCATTGGTCAGTGCAAAGAAAGTTAAAAGAGTATTTCTGCTGTAGCTGTAAACCTAGTGCAAATAAAATTTCACAAGAAGGCAGATCAACTTAACTTAATGTTCCTGCATGGATCCAAAAGGAATGAAGGAAATGTATTAGAGACCTCTAGGAGCATCATTGCATCAGATTAAAATATTCATATTCTCTACTCTAATGACTATATAGTTTTTCTTCAAACTTCTGGAATTCTCCCTCTCTGGAAAAAAAACAATAGAATTATGCACACTTCAACACTTTTTTCTCAGTAAAGCCAGATATATTTCTTGACACTTCTGTTAAAGTTTATTAAAAGAAGTAAAAAAATATTTTAATTAGCTGTTCAAAGTTTTGCTCATTACTCAAAAATTGTCTAGGCTCATTATGTACTTTTTTATCACATATTTACCTCGACTGGGGAGTCCAGATCATTTTTCTCTAATTACAAGCATAAAAATTTTTGTCTTAATATGTAGTAAATCAAGGCAAACAATTACCTTTTTCATAAAAAGTAGAATTAGAAGTGAATATATTACTAAAATAAGTCTAGCAGCATTTTGAACAGAATGTATGGGGAAGAGTTTATTCTCTGAGTTTTATTTTACTTATTTTTAGTTGCATCATGTCTCTTCAATGCAAGTTCATAAGCAATGCCTTGAACAAGGATCAGAGTTCAGGACCATTTAATCTGCCAGAGGTACACTGAATACAGAGACAGAGATTCCATCTTTCTTCTTTTCTTTGACTATTAAATTCTTGCTAAGCAAAGACATTTCTTTGACCGGAGGGACGGATTGGTTCTCTCTTCAAGGATAGTCCACTCTGGTAGAGTGGGAGTAGTTGGTGAGACAGAGTGACTTCTAGGACCACCTTTAGTTTTTCTTGTTTGTGGCAAAGAAACCACAAAGACCACTCTTGAAATTCTGTGTAGAACAGTGATCTTGTGCTAAAAAAATAAAATTTTAAAGTACAATTCAAAAGCTGAGATTTCATATCAGCAATCTTCTGGTTTGAATAACTATGTAGCGTGCCTTTAGAAACAAAAATGCGTGAATATCGGCTTTGCATCAGCTTCTCATTTCATATGTTGGTAGCTTTACTTATGTCTGTGAGTAGAGGTTTTTTTTTTCCTTTTGAAAATGAAAGCTCATATTCTTAAACCCAAGATGCACTCAAATCAAAATCAAAACTCTCAAATCACCTACTGAACCTGACCAAGTGTGACTCTAATTTTTAAATATGAAAACTTGACAAAGAAGAATTAATGGAAACCTTTATTTGCATATAAATACCATCTGTCACATCAAATTCACAGTACAGTAGTTAAGGTAGGATGTCATTAGTTCTCCAGGAAGCACTGAACAGTAGGGAAAGGGGAGCTGAGAAAATAGGTTGTAATGAAAAGTTTTTGGGAGCATGCTGTAACTCACCTCAGCTGCATTAATATCTGCACCTGTAGTAGATTTGTCTGTATTTATTTACAGTTGAGAATACCAAATTGTATAAAAACTGATTGATTTCCTTTTAACCTGGAAATTGTCTGGAGTGAGAACTGCTCTTTCTGTCCTGACTGCATAGCTAGTTCAGTCAGTGGCTGGGATCCCTTGGTATTTTACTGCAGGAAAAGCAAATAATCATTGTAAAAAATGACTAAATTATTACTATTTCTTGTAAAAGCTTTTTAGCAAAAAAAAGGCTCTGTAGGTCTTATAATGGTCTGAAAAAAGAGATTAAGAAATACAAAAATAATAGATGATATAAAAATAGAGGATGGAAGTATTTATGGCATTACCATCCAAATTGGGAGAACAAATACAAGCTACTCATTTATATTACTTAAAAGATAATTTCATGTAACATAAACCAAAATAAACATATAGCTCTAGCTGGCATTAGGGATGGCTCAGTGGAAACATCTGTACAGTGTTTAGCAATGTGTGTGAAAATGCCATCACATCTAGGGAAGAAGAATACAGTGGAGAATTATATTCTTTATATAATTATACCTTTTAGAATGTGGAATCATGTAAACTAAAATCTGGATGAAGTGAAATACTTTGAAATTTTGTTTAGGTCAGAGGAAAGAATGCTTGAGAAAGGAGATGGGAGCAAGGATCAGCTGCTGTTGCAGAAAAGGAGTTCAGGTGAATACTGATATTCACTCCCTTTGTGTAGGAGACAAAAAAATTACAATATATAAAAAACTATTTTAAAATAAATCATTTCATATAACATATAACTAACCCAAGGAACTTGGTGTTATGATGTCTGTCAGTAGGAAAAAAGGCTTAGTAGAGCTAGAATTGACAAAAGACTTTCACAGAGATAAGAACAACTGGTATTCAAAATACTGGTGAAAACAGTTGAGACAATAGAAATTTTTTTGCTTTTGGACACCGAGGAACACTGAGTAATGTGCTTAAGAAGTTCCCTTACGCACAGTTTATCCCACCCTCCATTCTTGTGTGGTTTACTACAAGCTGGAAAGCATGGAAAACATGGAAATCTTGATTGCTGGTGGAGAGGGGCTGCTTCATCTCATATCAACAATGCTTTTCTGACAATACAGCCTCTAAAATTTTTTCAGGTTTAAGAACTTCTGGGGTTCTTAATCTTCTTTTAAGAGTCAGAGTTGGAGGATAGTGGAGAAAATTTACTTTGTTCTGTAACAGTAATATCACCATTTTTGTAGTGGAAAAATGCAGGTGGAAGGAAAAGAACGGACTTGCTACTAAAAGGAGAAGTAGAAAGCAATAATTTACAAGTCTTTTGCTAATATGGTAGATGAAAAAAAATTCAGAAGCCTATAGCTAAACAAAATCAGAGTGATCTTTTGAATATCTCTTATTGTAGGTCTAGCTGAGCACAGCATATCAATGTTACGTCTATGCCATTCTGCTAGTGCAATTATCAATTTGCAGTTCTGTTCAGGTATATTCAAAAAATAATATGGTTGGAAGAGATCAGAAGGTTGTCTTGGACATCTCCTTACCTCAATATAGTATCAAAACTATCTAAATCATACCTGACAAGTGTTTGTAAACACTTCCAGTGAGAGATTTTACAATCTTTACTGGTAACCTGGTGCTTCAGTCTCTTTACTGTTTAGGGAATTGCATCATAAAGTCTAACCTAAATATATTGCAATTCTATTACATTTTAGCTGGCTTTCAATTACCCTTAATCTCAAGAACTTGCCTTGGAATGAACACCACAGTTCAGACTGACTCTTAAAAAAGAGAAAACAAGAAAAATTCCAGCCTGAAGCAAGGCTTATTCCTTGAAAATGTAAGATTGTGAGTATGAAAAGAGCAAAAAAGCTATTTTTTGTTGTCTCACTCTGAATGCTCTTCTGAGGAATGTCAGGTTTGCCCATCCTACTCCAAAAAATATTAACTCTGTAACAAACATTAATGATTTTGAAATCACAGTGATGAGATGTTTAATTGCATATGGATACAACAGAAACCAGCAACCAGTGTGCTGTACAGTCCCCCCAGCACTCTTCTGTGTGTGAAGTACTGACTGGCTCTATACATCTGCATTATATTCCTCAATGTCCCCTACCTACTTTTTGGAGCATATTTTCTGAATGAAGTTCTGTAGACCACTGAAAATTTTAAAAGGCAAGAATACAATAAATTGAATGTTGAGTATCAAGGTGACTATTAGAATAAATATTGTTAGAGGTAATACTACTTTTTGTATTTCATTCAGTTGAAATCTAGGGGTTTTACACAATACCATCACCACCACAAAATTCAGGGATTTTGTCCCAGGTCTCATGTTTGAAGTTATGAATATACAGTAGGTTTTGTGTTTGGCTGGTAATGTGAAGTATAGAAAAGCTACATGACACATGGAATGGATAGTGAAATGAACAAATCAAGTTACCTAAAAGCTAGTGAATTTTATTAAATAGGGGCAAGCTTGTTTATAGCTGAGTTAGACAAAATCCCCTCACTCTGGTAACCTGGGTTGCAAATTCAGTAGAGAAATGTGACTGTGTTACTATTACTGTGTCATCTGTTACAGAGGAGTGATTTCATCTAAAGGGGATAATGGGCTTTTGAATTTTGAAGTAGATAGTCCTCTTTAGAGCACTGGGAATCACCAATTTTTCTTTTAATTCTTCTCTATATAAATATTTTTAACATGGGTTTGCTTTCCAGAGTCGTACTTGGTGAGAAGCTCAAACAAAACATGACTTTTTTATAAGATGCTTGCTGAAATGATGAAAGAAAGTGAATTCTTCTTCTGCTCCACATAGTCATCCTTGCTGATGATTTAATCTATTACTAGCTTGACTTTGAGCCTGTTACAAAAAGGACACAAATTCTAATTTTAATCTGTTAATCATTTTACCTGCCTGAAATATAAAATTATCATGACAGCAATTGCCTCTTCAGAGATGTACAACCCAAGTCCTTCCAGAATGGGTCCCAGCTGCAGCTAGATCCTACAGTTGTGAGAGTGGTGGTAGGTATTAAAATAAAACACATTTAAAGTATTTTATGGTGGTTGTGTTTTCCAGCAATGACAACTTTAAGACAAAAAAATTTTCTGTTTTCGAGCATGAGAGAAAGAGGTTCAAATTCAAACAGTATGGAAAACTCTGCACTCCAGATTCTTAAACTGCAGAAAATGTTATTCCTGATGCAGTTTCCCTGAAGAGAAAAATAAACCCAAACATCAGAAAAGCAATCCTTTTTCCTTCCAAGTATTTGCAAGGAAGAATTTGACTGTGAAGTGATGACAAATCAATCGTGCTTGTATAGCCAGTACAGTATTCGTTGCACAGTCAGATGTTATGCTCCAAGATCAGCCATTTAGAGTATGCATGTTTGATACTGCCCACCCCCAATGATACCAGAAGCTGTACTGGAAAACAGAAAATGCATTGGGCAGCTGTGTGTTTTCCAGCAGGGGAATGAATCATACTTTCAGGACACTAGTTACTACGCAGTTTAAAACCAAGCTGTAACAAAGAAAGTCAGAAACCACAATATGACCCTTTAGCTCCTAGATCTCATGAATTTCAGGTTCTGGGCAGATTCTTGCATCAATGTGAAGATTACCAGCATTTAGCTGTAGATGAGTCGTTTATCACTAGCTTCAGTCTCTGCTTTCATATTCATGAATCAGAATGTGCAGAGTTCCTAGCTGAACTTCTGTGCTTCTGTACTTCACAGCAATTAACATCCCTGACATTGTATCTCAAGATAAGATGCTCATCTCAGAAGAGTGGTAGGAAGTGAAATGCAATCTGTCATATTTAAGTCAGCTCTTTCATAATAACCCATTCTAATAAGGACAAAGTAAGTCCATTTCTTTCCAGTTCCTAACCTCGTGTCTTTGTAATTTACATCATAATTGGCATGTTATCAACAATATCACCTGAGTATCTCTGGACTTCACAGGCTTTGGGAGAGCTAATTAGCTAGAGATAACGACTTCACGTCAGCTTGGAAGAATGGGATGCAGCTGCAGTATGCATACATTTTTGATGTGCAGCATGTTCTTTTTTTAGTTAGGATTTATATGTGAGGCATTTGTGGATTGACAGGGAAGAGGAGGCTCTCTGGAAGTCTGCAAGTTTCCCCTGAGCATAGTCTAGCAGGGTATTCATGCTTTGTGCCAAAACTTGTGTTGTCAGTTGCATGGGCTTGCTGTTTTTCACTTGATGTTTGCATTTGTCCTTCGCTTGCTCAAAACAAACAAATAAGATACCTGACGACACTCTATGCATGATGTCATGAATGTCAAACACCAGTTTTTCTGTGCCTTACCTATCAAAATGTTCCCAGCTAGAAGTCCTTTCATGGTAGATCCAATCAGTAGACAGAAAATTGTTAACAATTTTCAGTTGCACCTTTAGTTCCAATGAGCATCAATGCAGGGTCAAGGAGGCTTCAAAAAACACCAGCTGTCCCCTGTATTGTTGTGGTGAGGACTAAGCACTTACAGCAGTTGGGACTTCTAAAAAGCACACTCTGAAGTAGCATGGCTGGAAATTCTATCCTGACTGTAACTTCAGTGCTTCCCAGTGACATGATAAAAGTGATTGTCAGTGGAAAATTTCCATATGAGATTAAAAGAAAAAGCTCGGGTAGCCACCCAGTATTTTTCTATGGTTTTGGGTTTTTTTTGAAAGAAGTTAGTGACTCCAGCAGATCCTGGGCCTTCCTAAGTTCTACCTTTCACCAGCATGAACAAAGTTAAAGGGAGTGAAGCTAAAAATTGATGCTTGGTCTTGCAATAGTATCATAAAAGTCTAAACAGACTTGGGGCAATATTTGTGTTCAGTAACTTCATCTATGTATTCATTTTCCGCTTTTTGTTGAATCACTGTTCACTTTAACATCAACATCATGAAGCTGACTTGAAGTAAGCAGTGCAAATGCTGTGTGCATCCTAAACAAAAACAGTTCAGTGACTCCAGTTTTAGCATTTTTGTCACTTCTTTCACGCTGTCTTCTTGCCATCAACACCAAAGAGAGGCTCGGAAGGAATTTTACATTTTGACAAGCAATCTAAGCTATTACCCAGCCTGAAAAGTGAATGGGCGTGGGAAACTTATTTTCCCTTTAAGTAAGTGTGAATGTCAGAAATGCTCTTGTTATGTGACAAATGGCATTCAGTCAAAGTAGTGGCTGAAATTGCTAAAAGTAGTCATAAATTGATGAGTAGAGTAGGCTTTATTTCATTATTGAGTATAATGCTAAGCTGTCATTGTCTTTAGAAGATATAAGCTAGCTAGAGGATGGGCTGGTGATATCTTTCTATATGAACTGTTTGCATGAATGTCTGGGTTTTTTTGGTGACTATTTATTTCACTGAAAAACCTGCTGAAAGTAAACTACTTCTTCAAATGTTAGGAAAAAAACACAGAAAAAAATAAGGGGAAAAAACCAGAAAATACGACAATGCTGTTTATTGCCTCAAATACATGGATTGACCTAAAAATTCCCTATCAAGTGTCCAAGGAAATCCGTGTGGTTTTACCCCCTGTTTCTCAATCACTATCAACAATGAGTAAACTTTGCGCTAATCCTGTAGCACTTTTCCTTGAAATTTGTTTCTCTCTTTGTGAAAGAGTATAGGTTATCCTTTTATAAAATCTATTTGGGTGATGAAGGGGAAATGAAAACATTATTTTTACTTCATTCTTCATGCATATAATATGGCTAGGGGAGGTATTTTTTTTTCTAGGCAACATTCCCCTTTCACATTTCTAAGATCTGGTGGTCTGAGGATAATGATCATATTTTTCATTTTTTTTCTTTATATTAAAAATTAACAGGAGAATTTAAAAATAATACTTAAGGGCAAAATGTAATGTATCTATTATGATGTTTTTCTGTAGTAGAACTACAGCTAGAAAATAGGCTTCTGCTAAAAATGTAGTTCTTTTTTTCCTTGAAATACTAAGTAGTTAATAAAGACTGCATATTTCTTCTTATGCTGAGAATAGGTCCATAGAAGCTTGTTTCAGACTAGTTGGTTAATGCAGGATAGAAGACTTAGAGGATCCAATCCCGTTTAAACAAGGTGAAGTGATTTTTATACCATGTTTTCAACCAGAGAGCTATAAGACAGCATCATATATAGCTCTGGGGGTATGAAACCTTCCTCATTCATGTTTATTAGATGCATCTGGCACTTCCTTATAATTTATATGCAGTAAATTTCTATAATAAATACTAAATATACATACCACATATTTACTATCCTGCTATTATGTCTTTTTGATAATTTAGTAGTGGATAGGCTTTGCATTTCAAATATTTTCTTATCCTGACTTTGTAGAACTATGAGTGGAGCTGTGTCTTAGGATGATTACTAATTGCTCAGGAAAACATTCCTCTTGGTATTCATGAAATCAGAAAGAGACTTTTGGTTTTGCTATGCATGTAACAAGCTGCATAATGATGTGGTATAAAAAAAGATAAGAAAAACAAAATAATAAAGTGTAAGTTTTTTAAAAAATCTCTTGGAACTGAGTGGAGAGTCAAACTTTAGTACTACAGGAAACTATTATAGAGTATTTTCCAGTATTAGTGTAACTTATTATAGCACAGACTCTCTGCATGGCCTTGTTGGAGATGCCTGTTGCTGGGGCTTGCTGGATTTATGCATTGTGTATCCTGTGTGCCTATAGGAGAGACTGACTGCTCACTTCCCACCTAGCTGTAAAGAGATGGATCCTCACATTCAGGCACAGGTTTCTCTGAGAAGTCGCCTACCTGAAACTCCTTGCTGTGTTTCTGCAGAAATACATTTGATAAACTATGGTTTACTCCACTGTTGAGAAATGTGTCTCAGTATGATAGTTTCTTTGATTCAGCTGTAAGGACTGTTAACATTTGACATTGTCTGTGTCAGCTGAACTTTCACACCACAAACATGTAATCAGTGCACAGAGGAGAGAGTGTGGTCAAACATGTCCTCTGTCTCCCATGAGGATGACTCGCTAACAAGGAAGTAGAAATCCAGGGTGGTACTGGCTGGTGTGGCCAAGCAGCAGAAACTGGTGAAATAAAGGAGGAAGTGGTTCCTGCGTATGGACATCTGCAGCTTCTTCTGGGTGCACAAGGGGGAAGGCTTCTGCTTCTTCCCAAACATGCTTTTGACAGTATGGGAATTACTCCCTCATAATGCCAGCAAAGCCAATGGCACTGTAGACCAAATTAGTCTGCTGCTGGAAAATGAGAAAGAGAAGGAAGAAATAGTATTGGTTTGACCACTGCTAAAAATTAGCAAGGTCTCCCCTTCCTTTTTCAACATTTGAAAAATCAGTGCTAATGATGGCAGCAAGCTCAATTTCTGAATGTTTTTCTTTAATGTTTTGTCTCAGAAATATCTGGTTAAGACTAGCAGGTGGAATCTGCTTGCTGTCGTATGAGCTCCATCAGTTTTATTAATTCATCATCTTGTTATTTTTGTTCTGTACGTCTCAATAACTCTGGCAGTAATAAGAAATTATTATAGAGAAGCATAGTGTAGGTAATACTGTTATCATCCTGATCTCCAGTGAACCAGCATTCCAGTGTCACATTGGTCTCCCTTTTCCTCTGAAATAGCTATTCAAGAAGTTGATACTGATGATGTTCAGGTTAAACACAGTTATATATCAGGAGTTCACCCTTTGCTAGAATGAGCAGGAACTTAATTTGAAAACAAATGAAACAGGGGACACAGAGAAGCTGTTAAAAGATGACAGAATAACTGAAATGTATCTGCAACATGTCTAGGGAAGTGGAACAGAGGAAAAAATCAATCATAAATATACTGGGTGCAGACACTGATTACACAAAGGAAGATCTTGGAAAACAAAATATCAGACTGAATTCTGAGACCCATGCTGCCTGATTGTAGAGAACTACTGACTGGAGTTGCTATCAGGTTATTTTTCATTACCTTTTTTGATACTAAAATGTATGTTATTTGAGTTATTAAAAAGAGATTTTACAAAGACATTTCCAAGAGCATTTGATTGCAGTGCCGAGGCAGCTCTCCTATTGTGCAGACACAGCTGGGGGCTCACTGACAGCAAATGGGGTGTGGGATCATAAATACTGCCCTGCAGTACCAAGGGGATAAAGATTTTGCAACATGGTAGATTACAAGGGAGGGTAATATTGGATATTAGGAAAAATATCTTCACTGAAAGGCAGTCAGGCACTAGAAGCAGCTGCCCAGATAAATGGTGGAATCATCATGCCTGGAAGTGTTCATAAAAACATGAAGCTGTGGTACTAGAGGACAAGGTTTAGTGGTGAACACAGTGATGCTGGCTTAATGATTGGACTCAAAAATCTTAAAGGTATTTCCCAATCTTCATGATTCTATGATTATTTTTGGCCCTTCCAATTAACACTTTTGCCATTGATTCTGTTCCTATCGTGGAGGAAGTTTGGGTTCAATTCTCCTGTCTCTTAAAAGGTTGGAGCCTTAGAAAATCAATTTATTTCTGATCAAAAATTATAAAACTGCTTTGTGATCAGCGTGCTCACTGTATTAGGAACGATTTGCTTTAATATCAACTTAGCAGCAGCTACCACTTGTTAAATATTATGTATTTTGAAATTGTCTAATCATATGAGATTAGGGGGGTGTTGGTTGTTTTCTGGTGGTGAAATTTTTGTTTGTGTTTTGTTTTTTGGGGTTTTTTTGTTTGTTTGTTTGTTTTGGTTTGGTTTTTGGTTTGTTTTTTAAGCAAAAAGTTCTCCCCTTGCACCCCCTCTATACAAACAAGGCAAATTTCAGCACACTGGTACATATCTACCAAAATTAAAATATCATGAATTACCCTTCTGTGTTGCTATTAGTGGATACTGATGATCAATTTTGTAAGAATGAAAGCAAACTGAAAATAGTCTATAGGCATCGAGATGAATGAGGATTTTTGCCTTGTAGTACTTAAATACAGAATTTTGTAATTTTATTATCAAAATTAATATTTTCTGGTTTTTAATGCTGAGATTTTTATGTAAAAATGCATCCAAGTTTGAGTGAAGGTGAATTTTTTTGCTTCAACTGATGATCAAGTAAACCCTCAGAAACTTTGCTAACTACACCAAGCTGTGTGGTGTGGTTGACACACTGGAGGGAAGAGATGCCATCCAGAAGGATAGGCTTCAGAGGTGGCCCCTTGAGGACTTAATGAAGTTCAACAAGGCCAAGTGCAAGGTCCTGCGCCTGGGTCAGGGACAATACCAAGCACAAATACAGGCTGGGTGGAGAATGGACTGAGAGCAGTCCTGAGGAGAAGGACTTGGGTGTGTTGGCTGATGAGAAGCTCAACATGACCCAGCAATGAGTGTGCTGGCAGCCCAGAAAGCCAAGCATGTACTGGGCAGCCTCAAAAGCAGCATGGCCAGCACTTTGAGAGAGGTGATTCTTGACTTCTGAGTCCAGTTTTGTCCATTTCCCAAAAATGAGAAATAGAAGATAATAGACGTGTTGAAGTGAGCCCAGGCCACAAAGATGATCAGAGCGCTGGACCACCTCTGCTATGAAGGCAGCCTGAGACAGTTGGGATAAGAAGGCTCTGGGGAGACCTT
>VXBT01012915.1:70018-131901 GCA_013400235.1 Oriolus oriolus | reverse complement strand
CGGGTTAATCTTCACCGATCGCATCACCCAAACCGCCCGCGATTTCTGCTCTTCGCCCTCCGCTCGGAAGTTACTGAAGCGACGGATCATGGGCTGGAGTTAAAAAGAAACAATCAAACCCCTTGGGTTTGTTTTTTAAATTTTTTTGGGCGTATGTTTTTAGGGGTTTTTTTTGGGAGGGGTATTTGTTTGTTTGTTTGTTTTGTTTTTAGCGAGGTGTTTTACGGTTTTCAAAGCTTTACTATTAAAAGCTGAAGAACTTGTCTCCCTATGGTCTTCCTTCAGCGTTGTTTACAGTATGTTGACATCTGTAGATTAGTGTTAGTAGGGTACAAAGTACATCAGCCAAGTAAATGACCCAAGTACAACAGGCACAAACTCAAACTCTCTACGTTTCTTTTCATTAAAAGAAGCCCAGAAATTCCAATTTTTTGCCATCTTTGAACTAAGTTCTTTTAGTAGTCATGGGCACATCCAGTATTTCCTTAGTCTTTTTTCTCCAGCACAGAGAGACATGTGGAAATCACTACCATTGTAGGAAGCAGAATAAATAACACTTTTTTCCCCAAAGAATCTCCTCAGCCACATTTGTAAGAAAAGCTCATTTTTTTTTTCCTCTTTGTTCTCCTTGTGAGAAGTATCACAGTGAAGGAGCAAGGGGTCAGTTTGTACAACTTAAAATACATTTTAATAGCAGAGTCAGAGCTTAATCCAGTATATAAAATGTCCTTCCAGGACTGCAATGATTGGGGTTTTTTTTAACACATACAAAGGTGTGAAAAGAAGGCAAACTATTAATAATTGGGGAAAAAAAAATCCAAAAAAGGCTAACAATAGCAGGAGTGTATCCTTTTTCTCTGCTTTACTTAGCAAGCAAGCTGTAGGTGACTGTATCTTAGTAGTTTATAAACAATACAGAGACATAAATCCTTTGGACTGAAAATGTAAATTAATTCCACGAGTAAAACAAAATGCCAGTTTAATAAAGAGAAAGTGAGAAATTTTTTTTACATCATAACCAGTTCACAAAACTGATCAAATATGCAGTACCCAGGAACATGCCAGCTTCTAGCCCACTCTCCATGATTACATGATTACACGATTACACAATTACTGATGGCATGGTTGTAAAATGCTTCTATATACCAGTGGCCCCTGGCATTAGTGTTCATTAGGCAGAAAGGTAGAGTGTTAACAAGTGATTCAGCACCAGTGAAACTATTTTGAAAACAGTGTTTAGAAAAATTAGTATGTGTGCAGAGTGGGTGTCTGGAACTGCCTCTGACAAGCCTGTGTAGCTGCCCCTGGATCTTCAGCTCCACAGCACAAACGAACCTTTGCCATCCACTGCAGAGCCTGTGCTTTTTCCGTGGCTGCACAGAATTCCTGTGGGTTGATGTGCTGTGCTGCAGTCACTACCTTAATTGATCACACAGCTCAAAATAATTAAACTAAGCACAGCCTACGACTTTGTCTGAGGGAAAAAGTGATGTTTCTGTAGATTTTCTTTCTTTGCTGATTGCCATTAAAAATGCATGTTATTTGTATCACTGTCCAACAATTCTTGGTATCTTGAACAGATACAAATGACTTATGGTGTTACAATGTAGATAGAGTTGCTCAAATATAATTTAGGTACTTGGCTTTGCCATTCAGAGATATTTTGTCACTCATAAAACAGAAAATAGAAAATATATCTCTGCATTATTCCAAGAGCTTGTATGTATGATTTTTATCTCCTATAAATCTGAGCAGGGCTTCAGAAGTAAAACTAACTGGTAGGACCCAATCCACCTTTTTCTGACATTAACTCTGATGACTTTAAAGACATTCAACAAGCAAATATCATGGGCTTTTTCCTTTTGTTACAACCCAGAGAATTAAGAAAAGCCCATTCTGGAAAAACGGATGCATACTGCAAATTAGTGAAATATATATCTGCATCTTAAAACTGGGGTTTTTTCTAAATGTTGTGGAAATATGCATTTTAAAATCATATGTTAACATTTCAGTAGAATTTTATTAAACATAGCCAGGCAAAAAAATAGATATATTCCTATGGTTGGTCTGTGTTTAAATCATCTGCAATATTTTGTTAAAAGGCTGAACAAAATTTCAGCTTATTTGTTTATCAGTGTAACCCTGGACCTGTATATTTCGGGACCTGAAAACATCATGCTTTTTTATATTTTTAATCACTCCCTGATTGCGTAAACATGTTGACAAAAAAAAATTATTTAGAAGCAATCTCAGCTTCAAGTTTTGCAAATTGATAACTGAATAGAATGGTTAATCATCACAAATTCTCTCATCTCTTACAGTAATCCCCGATACTGTAAGCTGTCAAAGAGTAATTCAGAACAAAATCTTAGACTAATTTCCATATGAGAAGGGTAGGTACCATAGGCATAAATAATACTGTTAGACAGAATTACTGAATTCTTTATAGAGAAGCATGTTCCTAATTTGATTGCAAATATTCTCAACTAGGATAAGAGCTTTCTTTCCAGGTGATCTCTCTAACTTAAAGATATTTTTTCCTCTCAGACACGTTTACCTGTGAGAGACTCTGTATGTACTCCCTATTTTTTTGCCCTTTTTTTCTTTCCCCTTAGGAACAAGAAATAATCTTATGAAAAAGAACGTAAGGAAATGGCTTCAGACAAACCTGAACCAGTATTTACTTTTGTGTGTGAGTATCTTCAACTTGCTAGAATAGAGGAATTAAATGAAGATTCTTGATATTCTTTTTATTAAAATGTCTGGCCACTCCCTTGCTCCCCTAACCCTCATTTTCCGGTCTACCAACCAGAGACAGACTATGTGTTTACTCTACTGTGATGTACTGAGGCTCAATAACTTCATGGTTTTGGATGCTCAAAGAAGCAAGTTTGAGACCCTTGTATGAAACCTTTGTATAAAAATAAAAGAAAATGCCATAACACAAAATACAAAACTATTTAATTTTAGACAGCTTTTAGAGTGGTATTTTTCTGAGATATTTTCAGGCATGTTATTTGGTCTGGGAATCTTGCATGTTCCTTTTTGCATATGGTTCTTAAAATTTGCTGCTTAAAAATTTTTCTGAAGAAAATTATCTAGTTGTCAACTTTGCTTCCATTTCAGTTTGTCAGCTCAAAATTCTGTGTGTCTGGCTGAGCCATCAAAAGATCTTTAGCTCACAAACTGGGCAAGATCTCTTCAGCACATAACTGTTTGAATATTAGTCTGCAAACTTCCGAAGTTTAATACATTGAAGAAGACTTCAAGAAGGAAACAAAATATTTCCTAGCTTCATATAGCTATTTCGTGATTTTTTTTTCCCCCAAAGCTTGCAAGAGAAAGAATGACAAGGTACAAGATTTTCAAAAACATAAATGGAAGCAGGTTATTTATATATCCCTAGACACAGAAGTGTTGAAGTTAAATGTAATGTCCCTTCCATATATGTAGGTAATAACTAAGGTACTGTGTATTGCCATTCAAGTTTGTGTTTCTTTTTCTTCATAAATACTTTTGCTCATGTTTGCTTTGTATCTAATTATGAGGAATTTGTTTGCTGACACACTTTAAAGAGCTCAAAATTTGTGCATTTGTGAAATTAAAGTATTTTTAATACTGTCAGTTTGAAAGGCCAAATAAAAGCATTTGTTTCTACCCACTCAAGACCCTGTGTAGAGTTTCTGGCTTTACAAAATATAAAGCCCGTTGCACTGATTTGTCATTAATATTGATTCAAGAAGAACAACTGAAATGGCTCATCAATAAAGTCAAAGCAAGAGAATCCTTGGCCCTAGGATAAATATAGAGCTTTCCTTTTCCCATCCACTTCAATTCCTAAAGACATTAATTTAAAGATCTTTTTTAAAGACTTTTGAAAGCAATTGCTCAATCTTAATTTATTACAGAGCCAGGATCTTGCAAAACCTCCAATTTTGTTATAATCGCTGTAGAAACAAGTATTTAAAATTTGTAGGTGCAAGAAAGATTAAGCACCGTTCTGTAAAAATAAAGTATAATGTGAAAAAGGAAAACCAGTCAGAGACAGTGGACAGTATTAATGTAGTTATTGCAGAGATTGCTGTTTACTCCTGCAAAAAGCACTGTATTGAGCAGATAGGCTGTACAGGTTACACAGATTGTGTTACATGAGCAGGCTCTCATTTCAGCATCTGTGCATCTCCTATGATGACAGGGCAGGACTTAAACCAGCTAAGGTAGATATTAATCCCATTTGACCTTGCGATACACCTCAACGATATTTTGTGTTGCTTGCTGTTCAAATGCACATGCTGAGACTGCATTTTTCTAGACTTCTTATGAGGAAAGTTAGCTTTTCAGGATTCTTTCCCTGCACTGAGTAATTGCAGATGGTGGCCTAGAACACCAGTGTTTGCTTAGAAACCCTGTTTTCATGCAGTCTTTTCAAAACAGACAGAAGGATATTAAAAAAAAAAAACAACAGACAAACAAATCAAAACCCCCAGAAGACTGAAAGAAGTAGGCATGCATGTAAAACCAAACACTGAATTCAAAATAATATGACAAGAAACAGGTGTTTGCAGGTATATGTGGTTCTTGGTTTTGTAGTGTTAACATTGACTAGTGGAGAAATCATTGATCTTGCTTATGGGCATGATGTTTTTTGTTTGTTTTTTGCTTAAGCCTTGTTGCACGGGATAGACAGCTAGGGTATTTTTTTTTGTCTGTGTCCAGATAAGTGAAGAAAAACAAGTTAGAAAATCAAGGCACAGGTGAACTACTGTTATCACCTGGAAACATGATGGAAATCCTGTACTTGATTACCTTCAAGCCCTATGTAGTAAACACAGTTATTAATTTTTGTTATTGATAGAGCACTTTACAAGAATAAAAAAATTCGTAAGATAACCTTTAATAATTTTCAGAATTTAATCAACTTTCAGGATAATTTTCAATTTAAGTTTGTGCAACTGCAACCATTATTCTTGCTGTTCATTTTAAACATGAATCATAAGCTGTAAAATTATAAACAGTCCCTATTGTTGCAAAACCCTGTGCTTGCTTGTGCATATCTTTCAGTACGTAGCAAAGCCTTAGACTTTGACACTGTTCCCTCATCACACAGCACCACCCATCAGCTAACATTACTCACGTTAGTGAAAATGAATCAACATTAAAAAAAACCCAAACAACAGAGCTGCAGAGTAGGTTACTACAGACCATGCCGCAATTCTGAGCTGAGTTAGCACTGGAGGCACTTGCCCTGGTATGTTGCACAAGTAAGAGTTTTGCAGTCAAAAGGCAGGTCTAAGGAGTTTGCGTGCCGAGGTAGCTGAATGGCACGAGGCGGTCTCTCCACTCAGGAAACTCCAGAGCTCCTTCGCTGAGGATGCTCAGCGTGCGTCACACGCTGGAGAGCCCTTTGCGGAGGAGCCGCTGTCCTGACCAAGGGAGCAGCCCCGGCAGGGCGCTGTTGGGTGCCGTGGGTGACACACACGTGGCCTGTGCAGGTGGTGGTCCCCAAGGCGTCTGTCAGCACGGCACAGAGGTTACCCCCGCGAGTATTCGGTGCTGCTCCTCGCCCACGCTGTTTGCTTTGTGCAGCAGCAGTTCCACTGGTACTGCGCCCGTGGAACAAGGTCCTTTGTGCTGGGGAGAAAATCTAATCTGGTCGAAAGAACAAACAGAAACACGACTGATAAATATTATTGCAGTTAATTAGCAAGCAAATTCCGGAGAAGTATGTGTGCAGCTATGCTCTCTTTGGAAGGTTTTAGCTGGAAGAAAGAAATCTCAGCGGTTTCAGTGATAAAAATGCTCAAGAGTTATTTCCTGTAGGTGGGGTGGAAGACCTCTGCAGTGTTTTTAGCTGTACTGTTTGGACTTCAACAATGTTTTTAATTAAAAATCCTTTCCTTAGAGTCATGTGACTAAGAGAAAATACACCCTTTTCCTTTAGAAACTACGTTTCTGAACAGTTTGCAGAGTAGTTTGAAGAGTGAAACCTAAATATTTTTAAATAGAACATATCACATTCATGCCTAGGTACCTGTTATTCGTAGTCCTGTATTTGTGTGAATTCCAACACAAAATAGAAAGAGAAGGGTTATCTAAGACATTTAGGAACACAACAAACCACAATTTTCAAAACAGGGTCATGAGAGAAAGGACATTTTCTTAACCATCTTTATTCCTAAATCAGAGAGGCCCACTAATATAACACTTTTGTTGTAGATTTTGTATGCAGCCTTTTCAGCCTATGCAGCATGGTATACCAAGTTTGGCTGACTCTTGAATTCCAGGAGATTAGACTCAGCCAAACAAGAACAGAGCAGAATTAGCTGCCTTGTGTGATCTATGCCAACAAATCAGACATCAGCTTGACAAATGCCAGTCTGATAATCGTCATGGAAAGCCAGATGCAGAAAAGCAGTAAGGGTAAAATTTTTTAGGACTGCTTAGCAAGACTTTGGTTGCAGTCTCATTGTCAGTGAAGGTGCTGTGGATATAGTGGAGAATGAATTCATGAAAACATTGCAACAGTTTGAATCACATTGTCTGCTTTGTGCCAGTTCTAAGTGAATATTATTCTCCTTACCATCAGCTGTGCCATAGCCTTGTAGAGCACTGTACTGTTAGAGGAGAAAATATGAGAGTTTTATTTTATCAGACCATAATATCAAAAACTTAGATGAGAGAAAGTAGTCTTTTGGCAGTCATGATCCCTCTTCCTTCATTATGATTTTTTTACAAGTTCCATCTGAGATGAGCTTTTGCACAGACTTCTCTGCTTAATGAAAATTATTCATTAAAATATTACTCTTTTAAATTGAAGTTGCAGAAGGCTTGTACAGTTAAGAAATTAATTTCACACCTTTTGGCAATCATTTGCTTTTACTGTCCCTCATTTTGGACCTTGGCCATAGGCACTCCAAAGACATGCATCTTACCTTTGACATTGGAAAGGTGTTCTCAAAACCAAATTTTTCAGCCTCTCATTTCAAAGGGAAAAAACCAGGAGACAGTGGAATACAGCTAACAGATAACTGAAAAACAGTTCTGAAACATAGGACTAGCTTACAGTTGTTGAAGGAAAATGCCAAAACCAAGAGTTGAGGGACTAGTGATAAATCCTAAAAGGGTAGAAGTAAGATCTTGAAAAGAATTCATAAGCAGACTTCTTAATTAGGAAGGATTATTAATGTCTTATAAAATCCACTGTGTATTCTTAGATCATTTAGCATTTCAGCATAAACAAAAGAAAACAAACAGTAATTGTTTTATACTTGTGAAATCCTTTTGTCAACAGGCATATGGCAGAAACAGAGTGGAAGATCATGTTATCTAAAGGCTGCCGATGAAATCAAGAGATCCTCTGTCACTTAAAGCAGTAAAAAGGTTTTAATTTTGAGTGACGATGTTTTCTGCTGTGCAAATGTTACTGCGTCTTCCCTGAGCCAAGAAATATGAGTAATGATTAATTTTGTGTAACTATTAATCTTTACTTCAGACGGGGGAAAAAAGGGAAGAGGGGATAAACCCTGGGGCAAATCAAGCCACAATGTGGCACTCTGAGGTCTGAGGTCAATAGTCAGTATGGGGTTTTTTATCATTAAGTTGCCTAGGATTTGATTGGTTTGATCCTCCTTTGACATGCAATAGAATATCAGAACTTTATCAGAAGGAATTTGCCACTTAATTTTATTGCCACATATTCCCATTTAACAAATCCTTGAGGTTAAATTCTGAGTTTGTCTACATGACCTAGTTAGCTGCAGAGTGGATGTTCCTTATTCAGTCAGAGTGTACCACTCAGGCTGCCACTGCTGCATCACAACGCTCAGTAAAACATCCTGCTCCTGGAAGGTGCTGAGTGAGACTGTCACACACGGAGCATATTCATTTCTCCTTATCTTTGGTGCAGTAAAGGATATTTAGAATTTTACAGGAATTAATCCAACAGGATTAGACCTAGGGTGGCTAAATCTTCCATGTGTTAAAGTAAAAGAAAATTAGTGTGTTGTTATAGAGCATGTTTGTGCCAAGAATCCATGCAAATTGTCATAAGGAGTGATTTACAAGTCACTCACGAGAAAAGCTGGAGCAAGACACTTAACACAGTCTGGCCAGTCTCGTGCAGATCTGACACAGCACAGTTTCTTTTGTATGGCTTGTACCTGCGAGACCATGCCCGCTGCACAGGCTTTAAGACTTAAGGGATTCTTCTATCTGTACTGTAAATTTACATATGTGATAGACAATAAATCAAGATTAATGAAATATACAATAAATTTTTGCTAGTAATGGACAAGCTTACCTGAAAAATCAAAGAATATTTAATTGAGTTGAAGTTTTACCTGCAAACTTGTACTTGCCATCAAAAACACTGTGCATTGTAGATCAAGAAAGTGTAGTACATGGTATTTATTGTAACTGGCAAAGCAGAAAAGGGTATCATTATAGCATGATAAATAACCCTATAGTATAAAGCCTGATATGACTCTTTATATTGTTAGGCTAAATATGGATCTCTAAAGCTTTTTTGCAACAAAGTGCCTATGTATATATATCTGTAAAAGAGAACTTTTTTTTTTTTTTTTCCCAGTCCTGAAAACCTTGAAAGGTTATAATCATGGTTTAAAATAAGTAACTCTCAATTTTTCTTTTGTGGTCATCAATTCCACTTCTCTAAAGAACCTCATAAACAGAATGGGCCCAATGCCAAAACAAAAATTAAATGCTCGTGTGATACCCAAGGGAAGACATACTTTAACTATGAAGTATTCTCACAAGAAGCCTCGTAAACCCTACATGAAAGTGAATGATCTAGAGTTTGTGGCATTAATGTTTGTTGCTTTGACAGCACTGTTTATCAAAATAACTACAATTTTCAAAGAAAGACTGCTTAATTTTGACTATATTGCTTTTCTGTTGGAAAGGACCTATAAATAATAAGTTCAGTAAGTTTTGGGAGTAGTTTGCAGTCGATCTAGTTTGTTCTGCAGCAGTCAGTTAATCCCTTCAAAGTATCATCTATTCGTCAGTTCATTATTTTCTCTAAGCATAGATGGAATATATTAAAGCTATGTGGAAGCATTTAAAAAGAAAAAAGGTTGGAAAAGAACAGAGCCCTGCATGTCAGCCCTTTAGAGAACTGAAGAAACCAGATGCTTTGCTGTATTGTTTTCCCAAAATGCATCTACTGTCCTTTCCCCTTTTCCTCATCTACTGTGTTTATCTCTTTTTCTTATACTCATTTAAGAAACTGCATTTAAAAAGCAAGTCAGGTTACATCTGTCAGGTATAGCTGCACTCATATTACTCTGATATTCTCTAGCTGCTCTGCTTTGCTTTTGTTACTTTTTGTTGATTTATAAGAGCTGGCTGTAATTTAGTAGCATGCATTTTAAAAGAAGTGGCAGTTTAACATCAAAAGACACAGAGGCAGTAAAGGTCTCAGACTTGCACAAAGTTTCCACATACACAATATACTATTGTTTGTACGGCATATGCATAACAATTGTTTGAAAGTATTCAGCTTTGCTTGCCAATAACTTCTCAGTCACGTGTAGGGCCCTAGACCTTTTAAATTTTGAGGTTTTTATTTGGTCTGCTTAGGAAGATAGAGGCAAAATTCATCATGGACTTCAGTGAGATCTGGATTTCACTCACAGTGAGTAAGAAACATAACAGCACCAAACAGAATATCTACAATATTCAACAGAGTGGCATTAAATCTCAGAATACTGTGCCAGATCTCCTAGCATAATTTTCTTTTATTTGCAGCTAACAGGAAAAAAAAAAAAAGTATTTTAGAAGCTTGCAAATTTCACTCCAAAGTATACAAGAAAATTCTTTGATTTTTTGCATTCTGCGGGTATCAAGACATATCTTACTCAGTCAGGGAGTGTGCAGGAGAATATATGGAAAATACTGTTGGTTGTAAACAAGGGAAATAATTTGAGGCCATGTTTAGATACATCAGCGTGTTCTACGAAGAGCGGTAGGGAAGAGTTTTATCTTCTTTTTTACTGGGAGGACTGAGGCATTTGAGTTCAGTACTTTTCTAGAAGCATCTGCTTCAAATTTATAGATGAGACTTTTCTGTAGGTCCCTGAAGTTAGGGTTGGCTGTGGATTGAAGAGCACTACTAGCTCGGACTGTTGCCCACAAACACAGCTCTGTGATACTGCAGTCCTGAAAGCTGTGGTTCCTTTTCATATGCTTTCCTCAGCTGTTCTTGAACAGTCAACAAGGCTTGCCTAACAGTATCATAGTTTCTGTAGGAGCCACCCTGTTAAGAAAAACTGGAATAATGCCTTTTCCAGCAGTATCCAAAATACTCTTCTATTAGGAACTGCACCAGGATTAAGACTGAAGTCTGGGAGAATTTTACTACTGCTTTCAGTGACACCAGAATTTTGCCAAGTTTAATGTAACACAATCCAGGCCGGGATTTATGGACACCCTGCATGCTGATACCAGGCAGCGCCAAGCTGTATTTAATCAGATAGGGAGTGGAAACTCAGTGCATGCGGTCTGTGGTGAGTAGCTTCAATAAATAGTGCCTTTTAATATCTTTATAAACATCTTCCACCATCATTTTAGACAAAGAAAAAGCACTGCACCCCCAACTTTATTAATATCATTAGTTTGTTTTGGTTTTGTTAAATAAACTGTATCCTCTCCCTGGTATTTTTTCAATAACCTCTCAGCTTCGTGGATCAGCAGTCCAGTCCCTCACCTCCTCTGTTCAGATCTCTTTCTTTGCCATTGCAAATACTTAGTTAACACCACCTGACTGCCAAGAAGTTAAAAGATCAACATTGTTCTATCCAGAATATAATATGGTTGTCATAGTTATGAGTTCTCACAACCTAGATTCTCCAGCAGTCCATATCTGATATTTGCTTGTTCCACAACCTTTGACAAATCGCTTAACTTTACAGATTCACAGCTTACATATCTGAAGAGCAGATCTAGTAATAATTTTCTTTTCACAAATGTTGAGGGGATTAATTAATCAGTGTTTGTTAAGCACTTAAAATCCCTTGGATGAAAGGCACTAAATTTAAAAAAATATTTCGACACAGAATTTTAAATGCTAGAATTATTATTGTTATAGTTAATCTGATCTTAAATATTATAGTTCCTGTAAATTCACTTCATTTGACTGAGTGATGGCTGAAGCATCTCTCTCCTCAAATAATGTCCAGTCTTGAATTCAAAGAAAATTTGATGGATGGACAATCTGATATCCCTGGACTGCTGTAACCTGGTGATACTGTAAAACTAGTTGTTACACAACTGGATCAAATTTACCAAGCTACAGCTTTCATCCCTTTTGATTCTTCTAGCCTTTGTCTGCTATGTATAAATGCTCTATTACACTGTATCTTCTCTTTTAGTTGATGCTCATGTTTCCCTCTGATAGAAAAATCTTTGATAAACTGGCAGCTGAGTGACTCTGGGAACTCAGTAATAACCTGCTATTCAGTATTCCATTAATTTCTATAGTTCTTCACAGAACAATTTCATAATTTTCAGCATTTTTCAGTTGTGTATAATAAAACTGAATGCAAATGGACTCAGCAAGCCACGATATCCTCTTGTCTCTCACAGGTAAGTATTTCTCTACCTACACTTCTGAGCATTTTTATCTACAGCTATGAATAAATGTGAATCAAATAAATAAAGAGGCACTTGATTATTCACCCTAAAGAGAAAAGCAGTAGCTTTTAATGAAGTCTTTAACTTATTGGTCTGCCAAAATGACCAGTGTTTTCTCTATTCCCTTGCTTGTACATTAAATAAAAGTACCGTGAATGACCACTTTGCTGCATTTTAATCCACTCAAGCACCATAAATAGGAATATCACACTCTGTGTTCACAGGAATAACATGTAAAAATCTCTCTGTTCCCCTGTCACAGGGATACATATAAAGTTTTCGGGATTCTATAGTTATGAGTAAGTAGCCTTTCTATGTGCCATACCTTTGTGGTTTCACATGCTTCAGAATTCCTGTGATCCCCAGGCAATAACGGCATCTCTCCAGAACTTCTTTCACAGATATTTGATTTTTGTGTTCCCATATTTTTTTCCTTTGTTTCTTTCTTGCATTTTTACAGTATCACAGAATCACAGAATATGCTGAGTTGGAAGGGACCCATCAGGATCGTGGAGTCTAACTCTTGGCTCTGCACGGGACACTCCAAGTCACATCATGTGACAGAGCATTGTCCAAACGCCTCTTGCACTCTGTCAGGGTGGTGCTGTGACCACTGCCCTGGGGAGCCCGTTCCAGTGCCCAACCCCTTTCTGGGTGAAGAACCTTTCCCTGATATCCAAACTAAACCTCCCTTGACACAACTTCAGGCCATTCCCTGGGGTCCTGTCACTGGGCACCACAGAGAAGAAATCAGTGTCTGCCCCTCCTCTTCCCCTCAAAAGGATGTTGTAGACTGCAATGAGGTCTCCCCTCATTCTCATCTTCTCTTTCAAACTGTCTAGGACAATATTTAAAAACACTGCCTCCTTGCTTTCTTCCTCTGGAACCTTTGTCTTTATTCTCACCTCAACAATGGGTATTTATTTTGCATTAGTTAGAACACTGTAGCCTGATTTTTTTCCCACCTAAAAATATGTGTATTTCCCATTTAATAAAATTAAGTGTATTCTTCACTTTGTCCTGTTTTTAAGGTAGTGGTAAAGACATCAGTGACAAGAAAACCAAAGAGACTTTTAAGAATTATAAAGAAGCAATATCATGAGGTTATACAGTAATATAAATTACATGATATAGAAAACAGAGATGGGCAGACTTTCTGTGGTGTCAGCCTTAGGGATTTTGCCAGTGAAGCTTCAAATGCAAAGAGATGAATCTTCACTTTATCTTCAGAAGCTATGCCATAATGTTGCAGGTCTAACCATGAAGATGTTTATTCTGACATTTAAACTACATTTGCTCACACTTTAACCTTATGCCATCGTTGCTAGCTGTGTCCATAAACAACTGCTCTTCCTTCATGGGATTTATAATCTTGCAATGTATGTGTCTGAATTTAATTAGAAGACATTTCAAACGAAAATGATCAAAACTGGTTTTGCCTTTGTTGTACTAGGTGGTTGTTAGTGTCCAGTACTCTCAGACATGGTTCATTCAGAAATTCCACACGTGGACACTTTTCATGTTTTGATACCAAATTTACTTACCTCAAAGATATTTGACATTACAAGGGATTTTGATTCAGCAGAGGAATACAGCAGTGTACTGAAAATGCAACACAAGAATAATAAAGCAACTGGATAATTAAAAGAAAAATCTGATTCCCATTCCAGGTGTCTCTGTGCTTACCATCACTGGGGTGGTTGAAGCCATCTCATACCTGCTGCTCTATTTGAAGTTTGTTTTGTTGGTTCCTCAGCTCTTATATTCCTGTGTTGGGCTGAGCCACTTGCACCCTTCTCCAATTCTGGTCTAGCTGTCTTAGGCTGGCATCCACACCTTTTTGATTAACTTGTGGAAGGTCATTCACACAGCTAGTTGATCAACTTTCAGAGCCATTGATTAAACCAAAAGCCAGCCTCATGCCCCCTTTGTGCTGGGGTAAGTTCTGCTTTCTTTACAACAGCTGTGGTCATCCCCCGTGCTCTTCTCTGAGCATCAGGAACACGTCTTTGCCCATCTCCTCTGGGTCTTCCTCCATTGTGGGGGTTCATTGATCAGCTACAGCTGATGTGACCTGACCCTTAGAGATTTTGCAGTTATTTCTACAGACGGAGGAAAACAATTATGTTAAGACAGATGCACTTTAGCTAATGCACTAGTGAGGTCATCAGGAAGGAAAGCAGCAGGGATGGCACTGGCTGTTATACACGTATCACACCATTTCGAAGAAGCAGATAGCATAACTGAAATTCAGTTGAGATCTATACATTAGACTAAGTACTTCTAGCAGTGAAGTCAGAGTGCATTTGCCATCCAGGATGGTTTTTGTGCTTATCCTTTTCTGACACTTTTTGTCTAAGTGTCTCTGACAATGCTCTCATAACAGGACACTGGGCATGTCAAACCTTTTGTCTGACCTGGTGCAGCTGTTCTTATGTTCTTAATGTAATAGGAACATTGCCAGGGTCACTAACTAGCATCAGTCAAACTTGAGAAGTGTTTTAATCCAAAAATCTTTTGAAATAAATACATTCCTTAAATGGATTATGGCAATTTTCTTAGATTACCTTAGAAGAGATGAACAAACCAAGACTGATATGCTTAAAACACAGCTAAGGTTTATTTTAATTCCTTTCAAGCAAAGATCTCAAAGTAAATACTGATCTAAGACCACAGTATTCCTCTGGGAAGTATGCTTGGCTCTGAATTATTCTAATAGCTTTACAAATGCTTAAATAGGCTAAATGAATTATTCTACTAAACTCTGACAGAATACTGTTATTACATTTGACTTGAAGACGTAAGTAGACCACATACAAGCAGTGCCTGAGTGAATCAGTGATACAGATACACAGCTTGGAGCAGTTGCTATCACAGCAAGGTTATAAACTTGTTACCATAAGGTATGTCAATATATATATTTATTTTAATGTATTAATTCACATTTAAGTGAATAAATGCGAAAAATCTGTATTCTTGGACATGGAATTTCTGTAACTTCTGTTGGATATGCAATCTGTTGTCCCCAGGGAAAATATATATAAAAAGCAATGTAGGCTTTACTGGCCTGTTGAGACAGGTCCCTCATACAAAAATATATTACAGGAATTGATAAATGCCATAATTGTTTTTCCTAAATTTTGTAAGATACCATTATTTTTAATGGTAACCTAAAAGTTTTGTATGTGTTTTGTTAATTGTAGCTGGTTTTGTCAAACCATGTGCTCTTGGGGAATCTCCTAGTAGAAATACAGTGAGTTCTACATTGTGAGTGACAGTTCTAGATTAACAGGTCAGCAATGTTGTAAAAAGGTCATTGGCAACTCCTCTGACAGATTGCTTTGAGTTTTAAGAGCTTCCATGTACATCTGGCAGAAGGACTGGGTGCTACAAAAGATAAAACTTTCCAATAAATCTTGAGGAGACTAAAAAATCAAGTGGAACAGTTGAGTAAGTGGAATGAAGTGGAATAAGCCCGATCTTCATGGCATGTTGCCACAGTGTTCCCAAATGGCTCTAGAATGAAACAAGGAGCTATATGAGCAGCCAGAGAAAAAGAATTAAGGCAAAGACATTCGGAGTTGTAAGGGAAATCAGATCAAAAGGGCCATATTCTTATCACATCACCTCTGGCCGCTAAGGGTTTAGCAGATTATTGTGTATGACACATAGCTTTGAGAACAAGCAAATCACTTAGGTCTGTTGACTCATTGCCTGCTGTGGCAGCTCGGTAATGGAGATTACTTAATGCCCAAGTGGGAATGAATAGGCTACTGTGTACAAGCCTGTTGGGAAGAAAAATATTTTGGCTATCTCCATCTCAGAGCGCAGTATTTTTGCAGAGATTTGAAATCAGAGTCACTAGGTTGCAGGGAACAGGGTGATGGAGTAGGTAAGATAACAATACATAGTTTGGATAACATTAAAAATAGTATTAATCTGAGTTATTTTTGAGTCTTTTAGAAACATCACATTTTACTCTTTCTCTTCCACCTGTGTCCGATCCATGCCAGTCTCTGCTGCCACGAGGTTGAAAAAACTGCTGCTTTTTCTTGGGGGTAGATGTTGGTGCTGAGACCAAGATCACTTAGTGTTCTTCATTTGGCAGCATCTCACATTGTGAAGTTCCCACTTCACAAGTGTCATGACAGTGCTCTGCCACAGAACAGAGAAGAACATATTCCTACACTTCTGTTTCAGGACAGGTTAGACAGATATGACACTTCAAGTGTAAAGCACTAATAGGTTCCTTTGTCCCTGCAGCAGTGTCACACTAGGTCAGGAACTGGGCCTGGACAGTGAAAAATGGAAGAGCTTGAGAACAGAGGCTTGGCTAAAAGAGTGATGAAAACCAATTTAGCTATCATCTGGCAGCTGTAAATTTAACTGTGATGGCAGAATATCTATAATTAGGAACAGGACAAAGAGGCAGACAGTATGGAAATAGCAAAAGAGCTAGCAAGTTTTTGGTGGAGTTTTCTGACTATGATGGATGATTCTAAAATGGAAAGAAAATTGTATTAATGAAGACAGTCCAATTATTTTTATAGTGTGTGATCAGGTACCAAAACTAGGTCAAGACAAAAACAACTCAGAGAGTTTTATCTCATTAAAAAAATATTTAATACTAGTTGGGCTAGCAAAGGTACTTTCCAAACCAGAAGATGGTAGCATTAAGTCAATATGGTGTAATTTTGGCTTTCAGACGAAACTGCTTGGTGATCAGTAAGTGCAATTGTTCTGGGTGTGAAAGGAAAAAACTGGCATGAGCCCTGCAGAAATACCCAGCAACAGGTCATTAACAATTCTAAGAATATAAAGTAAACCAGAACAAAGGAAAGAAGCCTTGGGATTTATCTGAGATTTCCCCCATTAAGAGCTGAGGCACTATACACTTTGCTTACGCCATCTGCACAAGTGAGGAACTCAGTCCAGTGCTCCAGGCACAGCTATATTAAATATTGATAGGAATTCACTGTATAGTAGATTTTTCCTTCTAAGGAACTGCTAAATAGTTAATGAGAAGTTAGGCAGCTGAGTCCATCCTGAATGGGTAATTCTTTCAGTAACAACAGTTTGTTTGCCCCTTGAGGGTTCATTTTTTTCCTACCTCATACAACAAAATATAATTTGACTTAGGCTTATTATTTTGTAACCTAAAAAAATATATACGAATTGATTACTGTGTTCTAAATTATCTGAACACCTTTGGAAATCTTTCCCTGCTCATAAATAAACAATGAACAAGCAGCTAGTCAGCATCTGTCTGATGAATTACAGTGTTTGAAGCATCACAGTCAATGTGATCTAGTCAATAATAGACAGCAGCAAAAAAGATACAAGCCTACCAGGCAGAAAAATGAGTCTTTCTGTTGCTTTTACTCATATCTTCCTAGCCACAGTGAATAGACATACCACTGCACATTCTAAACCCATGCTACTACCATGTCAAGAGTCTCAGTACACCCAGCCAGTTGTTTGCCAGCTGTGTGTTCATCAGCTGTCAGCTCACTGCTTCTTTGTTAAAAAATTAGAAGGGGGGAAAAAAAGAAAGTACTTTCTTTCCTGAGTATTTTATGTTTGAAGATGAAGGCAACTGGAACTGAGATCCCCTTATGTATCTACAGAGGAATACAAAGGTAGGAAACATTCCCTCCATAGCAAACTACTTATACTCTTCAGTCAGGCAGTGAAAGAGGAAAGTGATGCTGTGAATCCTCAGGAACATCCACATTTGGGAAAGCGTATGTTATTTCTTTTCTGAAACTGACCTCAGGTGAGTTTTGACTTGTAACTTGCACTAGAATAGAGAGGGAAATGCTCGTGGGCAATAGTCACCAAAATCAAATCCAAGTAAACCTTCAGCCGCTGAGCATCAGCTGCTCTGTAGCAGACACAGAGGCCTTGCTCCAGGTAGACAAGACAAAAGCAAGTGCATGGAGACCACTGACAACCCGTGCAGGATTTCCAAGTCACCTGTTACAGGCATGCTCAGCTTTCCGCAGCATCTGTATCTGCAGAGACGCTGTTCCTGCTCAGTTCAGCAGAGAAACATGGGTCAGTGGGTTGTTGATATAATCTTTTTGAAATCCAGTAAGCGTTTTGTAGGTACATTAAGAGAAGACACAGTAAGGAGTATTAAGATTTTGTAGTTGTATGGAGGGGTGTTATGGAGGTGTATGGAGGGGTTTTATGTAAGTTATTTAAACATTTTGCTAGAATGGGTAGCCACAATCAGTTCAGTGCAGGGAACAGTAACACCGCTGACGATGCAACACAAGGTGTGAGAGACTACCTTGTAGCAGATAAACTGAATGTTTTTATAGTTGGGCCACTTTCACTCCACATTACCTTAAACAATCATAAAATATGATCTACTCCATTGCACAAATACTGCTTGGTATTTCTGCTGTAAGAGGACAGTCCTGAACACAGTGCAAAAGCCAGGCAGACTCTGCAATATGCCTTAGAGACATAGAGAAGGACTGTCAGAACATAAACATTTCATAAAGTAATAAATCAGTGTTACAATAAATAAGAAAATCTGAACATTGACAGACACCTCTCAAGTTAGTGAGGGAAGAAATTGTTGGCCTTGCATTTTTGCATTTTACAAGTTGTCCTGTTTTCCACACACACTATGTCTGAATATTAAGGAAAATAATTTATCTGAAAACAGTACCTCAAATATAGCCCTCTGATCAGTTCGTCCCAAAGCATGACTGCCACAAAATCAGAAGGAATGCTGACTATTTAAACACAAGTGCAGAAAAGTACAAAGAATTACTATTTCTAGCCTGACAGGCCTTCTGTCCCAGGGGAACAGATCTGAATGGAGAAAGTTTGTGGGTTTTGCTAGCAGTCCACAGGAGTCTGGGTTTTCTGAGTTGTCACTATAGTGACTGATCATGCTGACAGCACCCTTTTACCAAAAGGTGCTGCATTTTAGTCTCTTTCCCTGTTCCATCCACATCTATGGATAGAAGAACAATGTTTCCCATTTTCTGTCACTGCAGACACTCTCTTCTGTTCTGTAGCTTTTCTCATACTGGGGCCTTCATCATATTTAACACAGACAGGAGTAAATTTGGCTTCTCATTCACACTTTTTTTTTTCCCTCATGAAGTCATAATTCTACAGAGAACAACCTTATTACCTAGGAAACAGAGCACAACCCAGTTGGCTGCAAGCACCTGCCTACAGCAAGACAGAGTGCATGTAGCAGACAGGATCCTTGCATTACCCTTTTAGGGTTATGATGGCAAGAACACAAGATGAAATTAATCCTACTGGATCAGAACAAACCGTCTAGGACAGTGTCTTGCCTGTGTCACGGAACGAAAGCAGATGATTGGGGAAATTACTTGTAAACAGAGTGTAAGTTTGTAAGGCGCTTTTCCCATGTGGGTGCACTGTGATGCACCACAGAATGTGACATGAGCTGAAGCTTTCTTCTCAACCTAATGCAGAGGAATTGATGCCAGAGGGAGATGAATTTTGTGCACTTTTTTTGAGTTCCCAATAAAAATAAATAATTTATCTAAGTAATGCTGATGAAAATAAGGTGAGGAAGCTTCTGTGTTTACAGCTTCATGCAGCTCAGAGAGGAATATCAATAGTCTGTCAATAGCAGCTAAACCACTCTGCAAGTTACAGCAGTGATGGCAACAGCTCTTGAAGAAACTACTTCAAGGATTTGTTTGCTGGCATAAACGTACACGTTTCTACTAAGTCTTCACCAGTCTTGCAATGGATGATCACCTCAGAACACGTGCCAACAACAGTTGAGTGAGACAAACTTCCATGAAAACCATTAGGCCCTGAATGCAGTGACATTTAGAGACTATATGGCTAAAAAGCAGATGTTCTGAAAAATTTGTCTGAGAAGAAGGAGGAATGCTTGTAGAGGTTGTTCTTTACAATGTGCTTGGTGTATTGGGCTGAAGTGAATAAGTTAATAATTATGAAACAGGTATTAAAGAGTCTTTCTGAGACTGTGTAGGCTGGAGCAAACCACACCCATCCAAGGTGTTGTGAGTAAAGTGGAGGGCACCAGAAGAAGCCATTATGAAGAGTCCTGTGGTTACCGTGGCATGCTGGAATGAAGCACCGTCAGTGAGACAGATAGCCAAAAGGGTTAAGGAGAGAAAAGAGGGACTCTGATACATTTTGGAGAGTAATGGCTTTGGCAAGCAAGTATGCAAATAGGAGTGATGGACCTGTAACTACATTGAATCCCATGGAGTATCTCCTGTAGTTTGGATACAGCAAATAACACGGCTCAGATAAAACCCATCCAAGGGTACCAAAGAAAATCAACCTTTAGAAATAATAGGAACAGCAGTGAGGAAGCTGAATATAATGAATATGAGGACACAGAGCAAAAGAGGAAGCAACTGTTTTGCACTCAGTATATTCTATTTGCAGAATTCATTGTCAGAGTGGGGTCACAGAATGACACCCAGAAACAAAGCAGGGCTGGTTCATGCTGTGACTTGATGATAACTCCGTGGTTATCCAAGTGATACGTAGTCTGCTCTCAAGTTTTGGTACAGAGAGACTTAACAGGGAGGGAAAATAGGTTAGAAAATATTGTCCCATACCTCAGCCACCTGCAATGCTAGTGGGGTCTACATCATAAAATTTGCCTTCTCTGTGGGATCCAGACTGGTCATTAACCAGAGCCAGTTTCTGAAAGATCAGCATTGTCTGCTAAAAGCAGATGGTTTCTCTTTACTATGTTTCTCTTCTAAGTTTCTGATCTTTGATTTTCCTCTTGATTAGTTTTCTTACAGCTAGTGTATTTCTGTGACAGGATTTGCTGGCCAGTAAATCAAGTCTGTGCTCAGAGGCAAATGCATTCTGAGATCAGCCTGTGGTGTTTCTACATTGGTGTACATAGCAACAGTCAGGAAAAGGAAGAGTCAGGAGGGACTGCAAGGTCATGTCTGGTTTCAGGGCTATGGTGTGAGCACAGCCACAGAGACTGAGTGGAGCAGCATGTGCACCATGAGCACAGGCTTCTTTAGGGAGACAAGAAGAGTAGGGGGATTGCATCCTGTATAAAGAAGCTTCCTGATGGGACAGCACTGGGATGAAATCTTTTGGTAGTCTGTGGATCCAGACTGATGAACCCTGGAGAAATAACAGCAAAAACAGTTTAGAAAAAACATATCATATACCTTTGGCCACCTATAGTTATTGGGTAAAATACAAGATTTTTTTCCTAAAGTATTTAGAGAAAAGACCAAAGGTCAGATGAGACTAAATCTAGGCCTAGACTTAGTGGTTAATATAACTTTCGTAAGTATGTCAGTAGGAGAAAACATGGGCCTGTTGTTGAATGAGAAAGACAACCTAATTAGTAATAAAAAGTAGCTTGGTATCTAAACAGCAGCTGGGAAGAAACAGAGTTGAGTCCCATCTGCTTCAATGATTTAATCAGTGACTTGAATGCTAAGAAAGCAATTTGTAAATGATAGTAAATAAGGGGAAGAGATTATTAAGCCGGAAAGCCAAACCTCATTCTTAGCAGACCTCATGAAACGTGAAGATTGGTGAAAAGGTACCTGATGCAGTTCAAGAAGTGTAAATCCTGCATGTGGACATAAAAGACTAATTCATGTACAAAGGAAGGCTGGGGCTGCCTGGCTGAGTAGCAGCCCTGCTGTCAGCACCTGGAAGTGGCAGTGGATATCAAGCAGAAAACAAGCCAGCACTGCAGACACATCACAAACAAGGGGAAGTGCACACTGTCTACTTCAAGGAGCCTGGCCAGCAGGTCAAGGGGAGGGACTGTGCACCCTTTCTTGACCCTTGTGAGGCTGCACCTAAAATGATGTAGCTAGTTTTGGGTTCCAGATCAAGAGGGGTAAGAGAAACAGTATCAAACAGGAGCTACCAAGATAGGTAGGATCCTAGGGCACACAACCTTCAAAAAGAGGTCGAGAAAGCGTGGCTTGTTCAGTGTAAGGTGGAGGTTATCAGGCAGCTACAACTGCTGGAAGGGAATTTATAATTTCTTGAGCCAAACTCCTTCCTTTAGAACAAAATAACATCAAAAGGAACAATGAACTCTTACTGTAGTTGGGACATTCAGATTAAATGTTTGGGAAAACTTCCTAGAAAAGATGGTAAATGCAGCACAGGAGTAGTGAGAGATTGTGCAACTTGACTAGGGAAAGTAATGTCTTACCTGATCTACAGCTGGTGATAAATTTGCTTCAGGGGAGAGGCTGAACTAGAAGTCTTCCAGAGGAAAAGCCCAACAAACACTCTTTGAATCAATGATTACCTCATGGTTAAGTACATAATTTTCTTCACACACTGTATGTCGTTTGATTTCTACTGCAACAAATAGATGAGTTTAGATGAAGCTCAAAGGCTACTCTCAGAGGGTTCTCTTAAATCTCCTGTGCCTTGAAGGAAAGACTAGCAAGGGAATTGCGCTTCTGTACCTTGACTGAAGGCCTACAGCTCAGGGCAAAACCTATTTTCATCTTGTTTTGTCCTGTATCCCCTTTGCCTGGAAAAAGTACATGCTTTGCTTTGCAGTGTCACTTCATTTGACAGGATAGTCTTGAGTTAGTAGCAGCAGCAAAGGTCAGGAGATTAGGAAGAAAAACTAATTGCATGCTATAAACAACCCAAATATTCTCCATTCTCCACCAGGGCTTTTATCAGCTCTTGTTTTATCAGAAATCAATCCACCCCTTCACAGTTTACTTGTTCATAGGATAAAAAATTAGACCTTGCAGTAGTAAATATGGAAACTATAGCTACAATTCATCAGTCCTTTTATCTCTGATAAGCTTGTATCATTCACAATAGAAGCTTCATGTGTCTCTCATTTTACCAGTGAATGTGATGTTTATTTCTATAAACCGTATATACAGATAAACTTCCAAAAGCGAGTCCACAGACATCCGTGGAATAATTTCCCAGGGCAGTTATACTGAAAATACTTTATTGGTCGTTTTGAGCTTGCATAGCTCCGTCCAGACTTTTCAGGTATTATAACATAACAATATTTGGGCCTCAGTTCTCTCTGTCTGAAAATTTGTATTTTTTGTCTTCAATTTATGATTTCCTTGAACTTCAGCAGGAAACCTAGGCTTAGCTAAGACACAGAATTTTCAGATTTTTAACAGCAGTCTTCTGGTTTTATTCATAGTCATCTAAGCTTAAAGCTCAGAGGAGTTTGTGTGATTAACACCAAAAAAAGAGAAAAAAACAGAGTTAAACCATCCTCCACGTTCCACATAAGGACTTTTCAGAAGGCTGCTGTTTACCCAGCATCCTAGGACCAGTCTAGTGCTCCTGAAATGTGGTGATAAGATCCGACTCATGCTCCAGGACATATATAGGAAAAGAAAAGAAAAAGAGCATCTGGAACAGAGGAACAACCATCCAAAGACATCTCTCTGGGGCTGAGCTTTGCTTGGTGCACTGGTGAGAGGTAAGGCCTGGCTCTAAAAATGCTGCTTCCCCAGCTGACAGCACTGACCCAGTGGATTACCCAGACTTTCTTTTCCTAGGCACAGGCTCTCATGGACCCTCAGGCAAACCACACCTGCTTGCCATGGCAAGCACCTCTTCAGCTATCTCCTCTGTGCCTCTCTCTGGCCCCAGGTTGGTGCAAGTCCTGCTGCTTCCAGGCCAGAGGGATGCACCAGAAGCAAGGGAGTGCTGTCTGCAAGTGGTCCTGTTGCTAAGTGTGGAAAGGAGAGAGAAAGAGATAGAGAGTGGACCTGTCTTTGAAAACCTGATATGCATGTCACTATTCTTTTCTCACCTATCTCTGGCTGTCAATTTCTTTTCACTTCTTTCTGTCTTATTTGATGTCTGCTGTTGGATCTTTTTGTTCTTTCTATTTTTCTTTCTGTCTTAATATTTTTTTTTCTATTCGTAGGTTATTAAAATTTAGTCTTTCCTCTCAGAGTGTAGCCCTCCTTGCCCCGTCATGAAATAAAATCATATTGAACAGAAAGTCTCTACTTGGAGCTCAGACGGGAATTAAAGACAGCAGTTTTAACCAGAACATACATAAACATCCCTAGACTTCTTGTACTGCCAACGTGAGCTTCCTTATTCATGTTAAGATATTGGCAATCTATTTTCAAGGTAGGATACATATTGCTTTGCAACTTTTATGTATGAAATGTTTCGCAGCACTGTGAATACCTCTCAAAGACAGAATTACATCTAGTCCTCTCACAGTCCTTGTTATCTAGCACCTACTTCTCCTTGCAGTGAATGTATCTCAATAAATGCCTAAAACTGTATTTAACATGTATTATTTATGTACAGTTACAAGGGACCAGAAAAGAAGTCTTAATTTTGCAGTGCGTTCCTGCTGATTTAATCAGTGTACATTTGCAAACCAGTAAAGCACACACAATATTTCCCTTCTGCCTCCTGCCTTTTCTTCATGTCTGTTGACATGGATAAAGCTGGAGCTGCTAATTCTCTGCTCACAGTGCTTAATGCTCTTGCCAGAGCACTCATTACTAGAAAGACACTGAGGATCAAACCCATACCGAGAGTAATCCAGCGTAGCACCAGCTGAAGTCAACAAGAGTTGTGTCTCCCTATGCCAGGGCTGTATTTATTGCTAAAACCATCTCCAGCACAAAGATGCCTTGCCATGTTTATTCTGTGCCACCACGTCCGGTATAATCAGGAGAGAATAAGAGACAAAAGGTTTACACTGTTGTTTTAATGTCTGCCAATAACAAGATTGGAGATTCACAGCATCTGAAGCCAGTCAGTTCATCAAAGTGCTCTTCAGCTGCACAAAGCACTCCATCTTAGCATTGCATCCAATTGTGCATTTCAGGGGATCTTTCAATATGCTCTTCTAGGCAGTGCTAGCAAACTTAGCAATATGCACTCTTGCCTTACTTGCTGACTGGCTTAAAAAAAGAAAATTAAATACATTTCTCATATGGCTATAATGTGGAATTTTTCCACACCATTAAACAAAATGTTACTCTAGTTTATTGGCATTTTCTAGGAGAAAACATTTCTTAAGCTAAGCTAACTGAGTTGTGTGGGACATTTTGCTAGTGCACATCATATTTTTTCCCCAACACATGTAATATTTCTGCTTCTGTGCCAGCAGCTCATCTAAGGTAGAAAAGCAGCTGCCTCTCCATCTCTCACCGGAATAAACCAAGAGTAATTCTCCTGAAGTCAGTGGAGTTAGACTAGTGTACAGAAGAGAAAATCATGTTCTGCCTGATCAGCCCTGTAAAAGTAAACAAGATACAACTTTTACAAACGACCAAGTCAGAAAAGTCAGTTATTTCTTTCTATGGTTTTTAATGCAGCTTGAGCGACAGAGTAGGATACATAATATCAGTAACATTTCTTGAGTAACCAACAAAAAAAATTGTACGGGATATGCATTTTTTTTGCAGCAACAACCATGAGAAATAAATTCTTTGAAACAATAGTATTTCTTTGTTAATGTATTATGCACACACCTGTGCATGCACATAGGTTAACGGGAGGGCAAAAGGAGCCTTAGTGCAAATGTGATAGCCAGAGCAGAGCAAACACAAAGGAAAGTTATACTGAAAGACAGACAGAGGGGTTTAATGTTAGCCATTGGAGCTACTGGAACTGATACTTTGAGCTAGGGTTTCTTAACATTAAGGCTTCCTTCTCTGTCTTCCTGAAAAGCCTATTACATAAGTCTGGTTATTGGGTTAGACTCATTTAAAATCCAGCCTTGTGTCACCTATTAAGCTAACAGATGTAGATCCATAGATGGATGAATTACTACTAGCTTCAAAGATGTTTGGCTTGTGTAAGGGGACTGAGGTGCTGTATGATGCTTGGGATTTTTTATTTTGCTCTTGCCTTATCCACATGAGAAATACTTTGCTAGGCACTAACTTGCTTGACCTTTTTGTCTCAGTCAGAAATTTTCTATTAAAAGTAAAAAATGATCCTAACAGAGAGATACCAAACATCCATCGTTTAATCTCTGGGGTCCTTCAACCAATTTGAAAGTCAACATTGGAGGAGGTAATTTTTTTCTATTTGTTTCAGCCTGATCTCCTACAGCTGTTTAAATTGGACTAGCACACAGTTTTAAATTAACTGAATAGTAAAATAAACATATTGTGTACAGTTTTTGTAACATTTACACAGAGGAATAAGATTGTGTGAAAAAAAAATTAAAAACCATGATAGGGAATATAGAATGACATTCTTATCACACAGTAATAAAGAAATACATATTATACAAAAAAAAATGTATCCCTCTCTGAATTCTGGCTTCAACAGGTTGGAGTTTCAACTATCCTAGATGTTATTAACATAATCTGGGTGAAAAACATACTTTTGGTGCTTTGCAGCCCTGTCTGAGATATAAATAAATCATATCCAATCACGCCCATCTATGCAGACCAAGTTAAGTGCATGCATGTTCACGAGAACATCTGTGCACATTGTGAGACCTGCACATGCTGTAATAGAGTAGGGTGTTTGGCAGGCCACTTGGAAAGGTAACACAGAATTCTTTGCTCTTAAAATGTTTATTAAATTATGATAATGACTTGCTAGAGTTTTGGCCCTTATCTCTGTCCAAAGCAAAATCTCCAGCACAGTCTTTACTCGTTTTTTGGAAAAAAACCCCAAAAGATCCAACCAAAAAAACCCCAGTCTGCTGAGTGAATATTTATTGGTTTAGACTTTAGAATCAAAATTTCTAGTAGTTCTTTGGTGGGAGGCAGAACTCTGAACAGTTTCGTTGGTATTTAGAGATACCCAAGCAAAAATCTTTGGTCACCCCAGAGAAATAAGTCCAGTGAGACTGTGTGGCATAATACATCAACAAACACCTGATTTGCTCATTTGTTATTTGCTTGGAGTCTGACAAAGAAACCACCAGAGAGTTCAGCTTTATAGTTTGTTTAGGATAAAATTTACCTAAAATTACTCTCACAGAACTCTTAGAATTACATGTGTTATATTCATTTGCAGACATTTGCATCAATGTTGTCAACTTCAGGAAAACCACACAGCAGCATGAGGTCTTGTCATTGGTCTAAAATGTGAAATCCTGTAAAACTAACTAAATATTGACAATGAGCTAATACAAAAAGCAAACATGCTAAAATATTGGCATTCACTGCATTAAAGATCTCCTCAAGTGAAGAAAAGTGCAACACTGCTGTTCAGTGAAGGCAGTGGTATTACAGAACAAAAAAGTATTTTCCCTGTTCCTGAGTGCAGTTTTAATTTGACCCTCTGTGAAGGGCCAGATTTTACCTTCACATAAACACAACCTGCCAAGCAATTTGCTAAGTAGGTGGACCAAGATTCCCAGGTTCCAGCCTCTCTAGAAACTGTAAAACAGCAGCACCAGAAAACAATCAGAAGGGGGAGGCTTTAACTGGGTCCCCTGGATTTATTAATCTCAGTAGTTCTTTGCTTGAAACAAGAAAACAAACAGGCCCAGCCTTCTGCAAACTGAAACAGGTGTTGTATAGCATGAATCCTTCTGCCTGAGGAAAAAAATTTTGTTACAAATTCTGTTTCAAACTGTGGCTTGTGGCATAGCAACTTTCCCATTTTTCTCCTTTGCTTTTGATTTTCACTTTCAGAAATGAAAATGAAGAGTCATCTGTTTTGCATTAAATATTAATTTTTAGATAGTGATTCCTGTTTCACTGTTTGCCAGGTTTTAAGAACAGAAAAATTATTCATCTTTTGCATTTCCTTGAGGGTTTTGGAGGCTTCCTCAGCAGAGGAGCACCACGAAGAACCCTGTGACAAAAAGTAAGAGATGGTAAGGAAGGTAAAGATTTGGCATCATATGTTTGTTAATCCAGTGTTCCTAGAGAGTCAAGCCCTTCAGGAGTTTTATGAGAGGAAGTTCAATACAGAGAAGATGGTGTGTGATCTTGGGATAACCTGGATTTGCTATGCTGTCTCCTCTGTTTCCTTTACTTTCTAAAGACAGTAACCCCTACTTAATAAAATTGGACCACACCCAGGGAGCTGTTCCAGCTCTGGGTCTCCATACAACAGGAGTGCATGGGACTCACCACAAAGTTCTCACTATGGAGAAGGCTTTCAAACCTTTCAGTGAATTCACTGCCAAGACTTCTGCTAAAACAGCTGACTTTTTGGGAACTCTGACCAAAATCCTTTTAATATATTATTCCCAGTTTCACTGACAGCACTTCACAGTGAACACACACTGTCTGCAGGGATTTCATTTTTTGGGGCTTTAGCTCATGTCCATTTTTGACCAATTAAGCTTGGCAGTTTCTTTTTAAAATGATGTTCCCTTCTTTTCTAACAATCCCTCCACATACTGTCCTTGGAAGTTCTCAGAATAGTCAGGGAAAAAAAAAAAAAAGAATAAAGCCCCCAGTAAAGGAACACAAGGCACATCTATGTCAGAAAACTCTTGTTAGTGATTTCTGAACCACTTTTGTCACCGAAATTTAAAGCAAGAATAACAAAACCCTATTATAAAGGAGGACTGAAACATTGTTTCTCTCTTTTACCTCTTTGTATTATCATGTCACTCTGATTCAACTAAAGCTGCACAGAGGGAGGAAACCACGGTCTCAATCTCTCTGATTTTTGTAGCAGGCCTAATTTTAGAATCTGTTGTGTCAAGTTTTTCTAAACCTGTCAGTTTAATTTGGCAGATGCGGGTTAATGGAGACCTACTGAAAGCAGGGTGAAAGTCTATCTGAGTAGACGAACATAATTCATGACTTTCACAATGCAGCAGTAAGGTAATAGATAAATGTCTCTTCCTTGAAGTTGTAGCAGGAAGCTGTAGACAAAGGTACCTTTCTAAGAAAAAAAAAAAAAAGTACTAAAAAGGAAAAAACGTTAATGGCCATGGAAAGAAAAAAAAATGCTGCTATGTTAGCTGGCCCCTTATCTTCAAATTCTGAAGTGGCAGCTGCAAAAAGATCAAGACAGGTAGGGCAGCAGAAGGCAGAGGCTTAGGCACAAAAAGCTTTAAATGGAAGCAGAGCACTTCAGGCACCGTGATACAAATCAGCAGTGGCGGAAGAAGCCTTTCAAGAAAATAATTTAATATTTGTTAAATAATTTGTAAGAATTATTACAATATTACTTAGCTCACTTCAACCCCAGACTGCCAGTGAGTCAGGAGTCCGGAAAACGCTGTCCTGACTGGACACTGGTCCATTTAGGTAACTTAATACATACATCTAATGTAGAGAGCTGAGGGGTATTCAACTTTTTAATTACATTAAGTTAATTCTATAGTGATTTTCATTTTGGTAAAAAAATTGATGAGTAGAAGCTCACAGCAACAGATCCTGGGACAGCAAACCCTACAAATCTTGTGCCCTGTCAGGACAGCTCAAATCCCATTTGTCTCTCTACGATCTCAGGGAGAACCTCCCCTCAGGGCCTCATGCAGGTCCTCTGGATTACTCCTTAGGGACCATCAGAGGGTCCTAGTACTTCACATTATCTCTCACAAGAAACTAGGCAGAATTTAAAGACTTAGAAGAGACCTGCTTTCCGAGAACTGCCCTCTTTAAGACAGGGCACAAAAACCAGTACAGCCATTATCTGAAAGGATATTTGTGCAGGCAGGTAGAAAGTCACAAACAGACATAGCCTTCTAACTTGCTTGTGAAAATAGGAGGAAACAAGCTGTTCTGTGCTTTTTGATCGTACACTCTGTAAGCTCACCTGGAAAAGAAAGCATGAAGAACTGCAAAGGAGTTTCCTTGTATACACACACACAGGACTTGTCAGAAGCAGCCACAACGCGCTCCAGAGCAGCTATGATGTGTATCTGACAGCAAGGCAGGGAAGGAGGGAAGGGAAGAACCTCCCTCCTTTATAAGAGCCATGCCAAACTGCACTATTAAGTACTGCAAAAGTCAGGCCCTTTAATTTTTGTGAGAGTGAAGGAACAAACCTTTATACTCACAAGTATAAGCTGCAAGCCAGCAGGGAAGCAAGGCTGACTAGCACAGCCCCCCTCGGGAGGCTTGGATCATTAGGCCCTAGGTATGTGCTTATCCACGCTGTCTCTGTGCAGCTTTCCTTTGTCACAAAAGGGCATCTCAGCTGTAAACGTTGTTCCACATATGCCCCAAACTGAGGACTTCTAAAGCACTGTGACAAAAAGAACCCAAGGCCCAAAACTGCAGGAGAGAAGTGAAATACAGGCTTACCAATCTTAGTGGTTTTGGCAGTCAACTGGCCTCCACCCACATTAAATAGTTCTCTCTCTGGCTTCCTCATAACCTGGGAAAATCCAGAGCTGCTGGACAAGCCCTGAGGCAAGGTGATTGCATGCAATGTGGTAATAAGTAATATGTGTGAAACAGTTTAATGAGATCTGTGACTGCTGTACCATTATTCATCTGTTTATCATGTAAGACTTTGTTTACACTTCAGAGAATTCTGAACAACTTTAGATTTTCAGTGCCCTAGGTATGAAGTGACCCTGCCATGCACAGAATCAGCATCTGCTCAGCATGAGATGTTTCTAGCATATCGAGTGACAAAACCAATCAATGAAAGCAACTTGGGTCACTAATAGAAGTTACATGCTAATGAATAATGTTTAGGCAATATTTTTGCTGTGTAAGTCACTTTCATCCTGTGTTCAGCTCAAAATTCATTGAATACCTCTAGTTGACAGTTTGAATCATAGAATTATAAGGAAAAGGGCTGGAGGGTCCTCAGGAGGTCATCTTTCCACCCCCCATGCCCTAAAGCTGAAACCCCAGGGATGCTAAACATTCAGGAGTGATTATGTCCAATTCTGTGAGAAGTTTGCCTTTCAGACATGCTAAAGGGCAGAGGGCACCAAGAACAACTCTGATCCATTGTACCACGCTTGAGACATTCACTGTTGTGGGTTAAGGGTCAGGGTCTATCCAGATTATTTTCCATTGTTGCCTAAAAAGGAAAGGTCTCTCTGAATACTGAGAAATCGCTTTAAAGCCTTGGTTTAACAACACAGGATTTGCTATGCTGGATCATGACATGAGTTCCACTGAGAGTAGTTCCTCTCCTAACTCGACAACCCACACCAGAGCCTTCAGAAGGAGCTCCAATGCATCAGTATGCAAACAGAGGAGACACCTCAAGTGCAATGAACACACCAGAGGTGTCTTCTGGCTCACAGAGCTTCTATACTATGGTCACTGCTGTCCCAGTTTGCAAACCTGTAAATATTGTAATGTGTCATAAATTGATAAAGATCTTTCAGATATCCAGAGTAGTTAACTCTGGGACCTGCCACGTCAGTGAACTCGGTAGACTGGCTGTTCCCCAGGAGAATCATGATTTCCATGTTTGTGTTCTGAGTGTACTTGTACCTCCTTGTAATCTACCACGCTGTGGGGCAAAGGTAAAGAAAAGAGTTTCCAGTTTTACTGTAACTTGCATAAATGCCTGGCAATTATTTGAAAAGCTTCACATTTTTTTCACCAGCGTGTTTCCTCATGACAGTTAAAGAATCTTTTTCTGTGTGGTTTCCTCTCTTGTCTTACCATCCCTCCAACAGGCTTTTTTTGTCTGTCTCAGGTTTTATGCAACTCCTGCTATAGATCTCTTCTGTACTAGGTTTTGCTAGCATCTGTGGGCCAGATGCAACAGAGCTCTAACCAGTTCCATAAGCACTGGTGCCAGTTCTGGAGTCAGAGCTGCGCATTTCCTCCAAAAACTCCAGCTTCCAAAGGATAAGTTGGAGTTAAAGCAAGAAAAAAATTTAACCAAAGAGTGAACCTAAGACATGAAAACTGGCAATAGCTACACTTGCTCTACAAAATTAATTGGAACAGCACATGAGGTTGTTTAAATCCTTGAAATTAGTGTAACTCTTCAGGGTCCTTAAGCAGAGTTGGAATGAACTCCCAGTCCCAGTACCTCACACAAGCTCTGGTTCCAAAAGGTGATTAATCCCGCTGACAATACCTGAAGCAAGATACATCCTCCACACCTGGGCAAAGGTGGAAAAGTGACCTTTTCTGCACATTGATGTAATATTCACAGTACTAGTTTTCATCTCTTTCAGTGACATGAGTGGCTGTCAGAGTCCTAGCAGTATCTCAGACATGACTGCATAGTAAGTGTCTCTCCAATTCAGGGCTCCTCACTGGGAATCACAGGTTAGGGTTACCTTGGATACATGACCGAATCCTTCGGGGATACATCCACAGGGGAGACTGGGCTTCACTCAACAATCAGTCTTTCTGAACCTTAGCCCAGGTATTTTCTTGGGTTAAATCTTATTTTGCAAGCTTGAATTGAATGCAGGAGAAGAATTAGGCACCTAGGAATTTAGTCTGAAACTCTGAGAAAGATTTGCTTAAGTGAAACAGGAAATGATGAGGAAGATTTCAGGAATCCACTATTTATATCCATAAATAGACCCTGAGGTCTATTTCAAAGTCTCCAAGCATGGTCCTCACATCCTGATAAAATATGGGCAAAGTGAATTTGACACTCTGAATCTTTGGACTAAATTCTTTTACCTTATTTGAGGAAAGCCATATTTACTGAAGAGATGAAATTGCTCCTTGATAAATTTATGGCATGTTAAGCTGTGTTTGCAATTTTTTACTAAAAAAAATTACCTGCTAAATTAAACGTAATTGTTTTGTTATTTTCTGGAGTATATGCTAACTAAAATAATAGTTAATTTTATTCCCTAATTAATTTCCTTTAGAAAAATTCATTGCTCAATACATCATATATAAATTGTATTTTTTTTTTTTACTTTAAAAGACTTTACCACCATTAACAAATTAATTTTTATTGCCCTTTCATAAATGGCAGAGTGCCATGGAACAAAAATCATTCCATTGTTATTTTCTGAACATTCAGAGCCACGGTATCCAGTACTGATGGTTTCAATACAGAAGTCATCTCTGTGGCCAGTTAATGGAAAGAGTCTTCCTAATGGAGGACCTGATCCAGCTCCAGTGGAAATCAGTGAACCGCTACTGCTCCACTCTACGACTGGAAGAATTTAAAAGTCATCGAGCTGATAAAACCAAACAATAATGAGGACTGCAGAAAAATCTGCTCCTACCTGAACTGGATGTGTTGAACCACCAGCAGTTTTGCATCCTGAAATGTTTAATCTTGGAGTGTTGCTGTGGAGAGTTCCTGAGTTTATCTGCTGAAGAGCAGCCCAAAAATTGTCCTCTTTCCAGAAGGAAAGCAGCTAGGGGCAGTCGTGTCCCTTCTTCTGAACATGGCCAGAGCTCCAGTCTCATTTGAACTCACCAGTTCATCAAACTGTCCTGGAGTCACAGACGGTGTGGTAGGATCCACTCCTGGTAAGAGTGCCTGGGTTGTCGCAGGGGAGTAGATCAGTGAAAGGTAATGGCTATGGTATTTTAAACAGTTACCATAACAACAAAAACATTAAATTATTGCTGTCAGATGTGTACAAGCTAGACTATTCTTTCTCATGTCTGGCCAATTTTGGCAGGAAAAAACTCCCTAAAATCTAACGAAAAACAACAAATAAACAAAAAAGAAAAAAATAAAGCAAGAACCTAAACCAAGCCCTATCCAGAATGCTGTAAAAGACCTGAAAGACAATAACAAAAGTTGGGATCAGTAAAAATGTAAACACTTACCTTCAGAACAAGTGTAGGAAGTGTAAGTTAATTGGTCTGATATCCAATTCATGCAGAGAATGCTCTCAGGGTTTATATGGCAAGTCAGTGGAAATTCTGGTGAAGAAATCAAGGCATGGGAAATGTTGCATAGAAAAATCAACATACTTTGCTGGGCAGTGGCTCTTCTAAAACTACAGAACTGTATTTAATTCTTTTTAATACTTTGTATGTTCACTGCTTTCTTCCCCCCATGCTAATATTCTATAAAACTCATCCCTTTTGCCCCTGCACTTCTTTGTGTTGTCACTCTACTCAAAACATGAATTGCAGATTTTCTCAGTTTTTATACTTCACTCTCATTCATTATCTGATCTGTGGAAGGCAAAAGGTACACTTATATTTTAATAACAAGCTTTCAGTTTATCAACAGGCTCATTTTTTTCTTTCCTCCCCCTCCTCTGTACTAAGGATGTTTTCATGATAACAATTAATAGAAGCAAAAATTTTTATGATACTGCCTAGGATCAAGTTTTCAGCTTTTAAAATTCAGACTATATATATATAGATCACATTACCTCTGGGAAAGCTTTTATTAATCTCAACGTCAGAGCTGTTTCAACAAATCTACCATAATAATGAAAAGACATCTTATCTTTGCTTTCAGTAAATTTACTATTCTTTGATAAGGTTGCAAACAACTGAGAAGTAATTGATCTGTAATTAGTGTGGCAACTGCACAAGATAGACTGCACTGGGATTTCATCATTTTTTTGTCCAGTGCTGTGCATCCTGCTCTGCAATATTAAATTATTTATCTTCTCTCTTCAAATACAAATGGTTTCATGCATGTTCCATTATTTTTGGAGCTCTCCAAAGATGGGAATAACATTTAAATTTCTGATTGTTTGTCACCAGCAGAATTATTGCCAAAGGGATCATTTTTCACACATGCCTTGCCATCTCCTTACTCAGAAAGCCCATGCCTGTGAATGGACGCTACGAAAGCCCGCTTGATCTGCACCCAATTATCTCTATTTGTCACTTGGCTGCACTAAGCTCCTGGTATATATGATTGCCTAGCTGAATCCTTCAAGAGCTCTGGTAACTAAAGGGCACAAGCTCAGCACGCCGTGGCTGTGGTACAGCACCACCACCATCATCCACATCACAGTTTCCAGTTCCGCAGGGCTCTGCCTGCCGCCCATTCCAAGAATATGCTGCAGGTCATCACGTAAGTCCACAGGGAAAACAGTGGCCTTCTGACACAGTTTTTTTATAGTGGGACTTTTTTGTAGGAGCATATGAAGCATGACTTTTTCAGTGCTGTGTTTCTTCTTAACTTTGAAGACTGGAGTGAAGAAGGTATCGTGGGTGTTCATTGACCTGGGAAAAGAAGCGGCCGTAGTTTAATTTATGTAATTGAAGACATAATTTCTTCAATAGATCAGGAAGAGAGAGACGGCATTACCCTTTTGTCGCTCAGCTTCATTTTCTCTTCATTAATAGTTACATTCATCAGTTCACCAGGAAGTCGAAAGGAGAGCCTGTCCCTTGAACTCAGAAGTGTCAGGACAGTTACATATTAGTTCATATCCAGACTCTGAATCTTTATTAATTTCTGGGCTATAACTGACACAGGAAAATGAGCAGAACAGAATACCAAGTGAGCGTGCTTCAGTGTCGCTATATATAATGACGTGATATAGTTTTAAATATTGGTTTCTATTCCATTTTTTTATGCATTCAAAGTCTTACTTTTTCTCCACAGCTGTATAACCAAAACGAGGTTTTTGATGAGCTAATGTGACTGATATGGTGTGTTGCTATTGTAAAACATAACAATTAGCACAAGTGCTTCAAAAATTCCTCTCAGTATATACTTTCCATCAGCTAATTTCATTTGTTAATTGCCTTAGCTTTGTCACTCCCCTTAAAGTGTCTCACAGTGCCATCCTTAGCCACAAAAATGCCCTGGAATTGTTGCTTGTTCTTGATCACTGATATGCTGATACCACCAGTCCAGCCCCAGCATAGTGGGTTGGTAACAACCAATTTAAATTTTATGCATGCTTTATTCTTCATGTTTGTGGCATTTAGTGTTTTGGGTATCTCTTTTTGTAGCAACCCCGTTGTGATTCACATCTTTCCATACTGCAATTGGAGAGCTGCTAGCCATTGTGGGCAGTGTTTATTCCTGCCTTCCCCTGATAGCATATGTTTTGATGACTTGCAGGTTTCTCCACAGCCTCTTTTCTAGTAAAAATTACACATGTGATGAGAAATAGACATCTTCCTAGGTGCCTCATGAGATCTCTGTCGTGCAGAGCTTCGCAGATGGTGCTCAGCCTGGTGCCAGGTTTTCCATGAATGGAAGCGGCTAAGTAGACCTTGAGTACAAAACGTCTGCAAACTGCTCCTAATCTCTGCATACTGAAGTATGTTTCTCAGCAGCTGTCACTGGACCCCTGAACTTGTGACAGGAACTTTGACAGGAATGTATTCTTGACATATGTTAAATGAAGGAAAGCCCTAAACTCTAAATACATTCATTTACGTATTTTACTTACTCAAATATTTAACATTTTCTCTGCCCATAATACCTACAAATCTCCCTCACTCTGATCCTAATCTTCCTTTTTAATCTCTTAGCTAAGCAGGAATTACAGATGGCAAATTCATGCATTAGTTTGCTCACTTGAACTGCGCTTTAAAGCAAGACGCAAGAACTCGAGCCATGGGAGACAGATGTTTCGTACTTCCCAAAGATTTACCATGTTATGAGTTACAGGTACTGCGGTATAGCCCAGAAGACAGCACTCACAGGACTTTCCACTCACCTGGATTTTCTGTGAAATGGGACGGTGAAATGGAGAGGTGAATCTGGAGGGTGAGCTTTTTGAGCAAGTCTCCCTACGCAGAGGAGTACTGGCAGCCTCAGAGTTAGTGAGATTTAAGTTGAAATTAACTTGAAATATATTACTGAGAAAGAAAAAAGGAAATGAAAAGAAGCTCTAATGACATATGTGGTAAAGCTCTTTGTAGACCCAAGATGCTTAGAATGTGGAATTAGAGGCAGGAGGAAGCAAAGCACTAAGGCCTGGCTGGTGTAAGCTGGTTTACCCTTTGCTGTCCCTTGTAGGTTTAGTCAAGCTCAGCCACACTTCAGATCTGGTAGCATAAAGTACCTGCCCTTATTTGACTTCTCCTGGGCTCTGCTGCTCAGACTCATCATGGAAATCAAACAGAAGCTGAACCTCATTATGACAGACTAATGGGGAACTGGCAAAGAGCCTCTGAACACTCAGCGAAATGGCAAGGGCGGTGCACTGCGGGCAAGCTCAGGAAGTCTGATCTGAGGCCAGGGAAGGCTGTACAGGCACCCCTCATGTTCACCCACTCTCCTTGACTTGTGTGGGAGCTGCCTCCTCTGCCTGGTGCTTGGGGGCTTTTTAACCGTGAGACCTTGACAGTGGAAATCGACCGCGAATTTGCCACACTGTCTCCAGAGCCTGCAAGCCAAGAAGTGAAGCTTAAAGATGTCAGGCCTGATCTCAGACCTGTTCCAAGGGGTGGTTGCTGGTACAGATATATAAAAAAAAGAAGTCCTTTGTGTATTTTTTCAGAACTATGATAAGAAAAAGCAGGTGTATAAATATGCAAAGATTAGCAGTTGGCTCAGGATGCTGGTAGCGGCAATCGTGTTACTGATTTAAATCCAGTCTGCTCAAATGACCCAAATTAACCACTGAGCAACGGACTGATGGGCTGTAACACAGGTTTAGCGCCCCTGGCCCGGAACAAAAGGCACAAGTGCTCCCAAAATCCCATTGCTGACGCTGCGGGGCGCAGAAAGGAGGCTCCTGGAGGGGCTGTAAATGATTTGCACAGCAGGACGGGCAGGACAGTGAGTCTCCGTGCAGGCCAAGCAGGAGACAACGTGCAGGATCCTGTGGGGCTGAGGGGGAAGGGAGCACTGCCAACTCAAAGCCAGAAAAAGGGATACCTCAGGCTACCCTCCATCACTAAGTAAGAGCAAATCTGATGAAAGACTGAAAGCAAAGTTACACACAAATTGTTTCCATAAAGTGAACAGAAGTCAGCTGAATTCTGATGAATTCACACAGCAGTTGCATAGTGGAATGGAAAACCATGAAAGCCCTACACACGCACACATACACAGAGCCTGCCAAAACAAAATGTGATCAAAGAAAAAAGAAGCAAACATATGGACAAATTCTTAGCAAGAGAAAAGCGTAGCCAAGTTCACTGACCTTTATTTTAATTTTCATTAGTTCTCAGCTTTATGAGTAGTGCAGGAAATGGAATGTGCTAATCCCAGCTGATACAATCTTCAAGAAAGGTGCAAAATCTCCCCAAACTAGAGAAAATTGAATGCAGCCAGAAGCCTGTTTAATCTGCTCTCCCCCAGTGTCCTTCCAAATAAAGCTCTCCTGATGTTCTCTCAGGGGCCACCAAATAAGTCAACAAGGAACTCGCAGTGTGGCAGAGAGTTAGTTTTTTAAAATATATTAATACATCTCATGGAAAGATCACTTCAAGGAGATGAGAATTTATCTGAATCACTGGGGGATATTTTTTTCATATGGCAGTGAGGAGCTCCAGGGTTTTTTTGTTTCCATTTTTTTTTTTGTTGTTGTGGTGGTGGGGGGTGGTTTCTTTATTTATTTATTTTTCATCATTATTATTTATGTTATTTTAATTTATTAGCTGTTGCTCCATTTCCAGTGTCGTTTTTATTATCACATCATTTGATAGCACCCAGCAGAGCAATAGGGGAGTGCATTGGCTGGGGATTTAAACTGACTTATGGAGGTTTATATTTGGAGTTCATCTTGCAATGTTTCCAATCCACTGCTACATAAACATGAACACTGAGGGTAGAATCTGAAATTTTCACATGATTTTTACTCTTTTGCATTCCCGGAGCCATTTTCATCACAAAGTATAAATTTAAAGCAGCGAGTTTGCTTGTGAAATAGTAAATTTTACACCTTTTTTACAAACAAATGGATTATAGTAACAAAATAGATGAAACCCAAGCCAAAGACATAATGACAGTATCTCACATCCAGCTTCAGGCAGTACAAAAAGAGTATAAACTTTGGCATTTTGCCATGGAAGGTGTAACATCCCCTTCTTACTCACCCTAGTGGGAGTTTTGCCACTGCCTTTGTAAGGCCAGGATTTCATTCGTGGTTCATGAGAAGCAGGGCTGCCAAATTGACTATTAACTCAGGCTGACAGCAGAGCAATGCCATACCTGTGCCACCTGTGTGGGTGAGTGTACTGTGCTTGAAACAGTCCCCCACTGAACGCTGACTTATTTAAACTTTATTTTACCAAACGTTCCTGAAGACAAGCCCAGTGGAGTTTTGCTTTGACCAGACATTCACCACGCAGAGATTACCCAGCAGAGCTCACAAATTGCAGAGATGAACCCTCTGCAAAACTCAAGGATACACACACATCAGACTGTTTGAATCTTTAGCTCGTGTCTTAAACTGCAGTGCAATTTCTTACTTGGTAACTCTCTGATTTGACTGTTGTGTGACTGCCTAGAGAAATTTTTGTCTAAATAAATTTCTAAATCAACAAAAAATTTCAAGGACTTATGATTTAGCACTTTTTATTAGAATACAGAGTAAGTTTTTCTTTGATTTTTGCCTGGAGGTAACACAGTTTATTCTCCTGTAGTATGGGTGATGAACCACCAATCATCATACCAGCACATACTAAAGAGGTTGTGGTTTAAACTGACCACTGAGCTTCTGATCAGCTGCGACAGTGGGACCACAGAAATAGAAGCATGATTGAAAATCGAGGTATTAGTGACTAGAATAAGAGGGTTTAGCAGGAAGGATCAAGGTTTTTCAACTAAATGTTCCCTTCATGCTAGAACTTTATTTTAAAGAGATGGATTTAGTTTGGTTTATAAATGTCACAATTGTTTCTACCTAGGAACTTTGGAAAAATTTGGAAACAGAAACATTATTTTTGTATTATTTAAAAAAAGTCTAAACATTTATTTTAGTTGTATATTTTTCCCTCTGTTGCTCTGACTAAAATAAAATGAAGTAAAATACAATACAATACAATAAAATAAAATAAAATAAATTAAAAATATAAAATAAAATAAAATAAAATAAAATAAAATAAAATAAAATAAAATAAAATAAAATAAAATAAAATAAAATATGTTTTTTCATTTTTGTTTTCATCTTCTCACTCTTTTCTTCTTACCCAGTTTTCAAATATTCTGCAGTGTCTTCGAGTTGCAGAGCAAAAATTCTGCATCATCTCCATTCTTTTGTCACTCTGTAACCTTTACTAAGCACAAAAATGTATGGAATATGGAATGGTGGAGGAAAGTAAAAATGGACATATTAAAAACTAGCCTGCCTAGACCTAGGCAAAAAAAATGAAAATGCAGAAGAAGGAGAAAAAAATACCCCAAAGCCCAACATCTGAAGCTATTCTGAAAAAAAAAAAAAATCCCAAAAACTGAGTTTCAAGGAAAAAGTTTGAATTTAAGCATTAGATAGGAGGACTGTACCATATATTCTTTTCCCGTTGTAAGCTGCAATTGACAAGGAGAAAAACCATCTTCAACTTATATAAAGCAGCATGCTGGGAGGGTATGATGGCATTATAATGCTGCACACTGTATCCCTGCCAGACATTCTGGGGCTGCTTTTTTGCTATTTCTGTCACAGCCCTCCCTATACCCTGCCTTTTGCTCAGTGTGTTGGTGCAAAATTTTGTGAGGTAGTACTTAAGGACAGCCAAATTATTTCTTGCTGCCTCTGACCAGCATTATACAAATGAAAAATTAAAACTGAAACAAAATTATTTTGCAAGTTAGCTAAATAAATTTAAACAACATACAGTTTCTCAAAGAAGAAAATGGCAAAGAATATTAGTTCAGAGAAGAGAACATACATATTTCAAGGCCCTGCTTTAGTAGATAAGCCCATTAACAAATTCAGAAAGGCTCATAAACCTTACAATATCTCCCTGTAAAAAATGAAAGAAATAAAAACTGAATATATTGGTATAAAAGAGCTGTTATAAAAGCTGTTCTTTCTTGTGTATTTTCAGGTACATCAGGCTGAATTGGTAATGGTTTTCATTCTGCATACATTCCCATTCATCCACATGTTTAGACATCCAGTGGCCACATTTCCATGGGCAAATGAGAAACTGTACAATTAATGTTTTATGGTCTAGGCTCAGAAATAAAGAAACTCCATGTTGAAAAGTCTATTGTCTCTACAAAGTATGCCTTTTGAAAATGTGACGATTAAGCTTCTGTGTTCTCACGTCCACAGGAAAAACCCCCTTGTTTGAGTCATTTTGATAAATGCAGGAAGCCTTACCATTAAAGAAATCACAGCCATCTCTCCTGGGTTTAAAGAGAGAGGATGCAACAAAAGCATCATGTAAATTGCACTGTCAGGACTGACACACACCTCTGCATGCACTTGCTACAGTTGTTGAAGCTTTAAAAGTAAAGAAGGAAAAGCAAATTTGAATGAATACCCTAAGGTTTATTTAATAACGTAATAATTTTCCTGGCTAAAACAGAATTCTAGAAATGGCTCCCAGAGCTAGTAAAGCTGTACTCTTAATCTGTATTTGTCTTCCTGGAGATACCCTAAATAGGCTGTTTTTCCCTTAATTCCTTTCCCTTTAGGTGATACAGGAAAACACATTTAGTCAGCTTTAGCCTGAAGACACATGGAGGAGAAACTGAGAGTCCTCCTGTTCAGCAGTCTCTCATGCCAGTATCTGCCACAGTCTCACTCTGGGTGTAATGCTATGAAGCTACCAGTCCACCTTCTTTTACCCGCTTCCAGCTTTGGATGTAGATGTCACCATCCCTCTGTTGCACTCTCAGGTCACCAAGCCGCAGAAGAGATCACCCCCAAATGCCTGTGTGTTGCTTACAAACCCTTCAGCTTTGAGTGATGCATCATCCCTGCACCTCCTGCTGAAGAGCACCTGTGACTGATCCTGTGAGGTAAGAGCATCCTGTCCTTTCACAGCTCACCCAGCAGAGTTACTTCACCCCATCTGAGGTGCTCCTCTCTCTGCTATTTCCTCTGTTCATCCATGCATGAATACAGTGAGACCTGACTAGATTTTCTAGCATTTATACTCTCAAATTGACTGTTTTATGATGGCTCATTAATGAGTTTTACAATTAAGATGTTTGTTCAACCTCTCCTTGCATGCTGTTAAAACTGTGCTGTTTTAATAGCTGGGAGCCCGCAAGATCAGATCTCTGCTCAAGAATATTTATGTGTGGTAAGAGTATTCAATTTGCCAACAAATGAGGTTACAGTTCCATGTAAGTCATTCATTTTGATGTTTATTTCCTCTGGAATGGCTCTCAGGGGTAGATCTTCCTTCCTGTCAAATGGCTCCACATTCACTTCTCACCAGCTGTTCTTCTGTATCCTGGACTGAGAGAAATGCATATTCCCTGATTTGCTTGACTGCAACCTGTGACAAAGAAAGCAGAGCCCAGCCTATGGCTTTAGTCAGATGCTATGTGAAGAAAGGGAAGAATGCTGGGAGAAAAAGATTAACAGAGGGTTTTTTTTTCTTTTTTTTCCCCACTCTTTCACCTTTTCCTTTATTTTTTCTGTGGGTGCAGGTTAGGCAGAAGGTCCTAGAGTAATTTTGATCATTTGGTTCAAAGGGCATCACTGTGAAGCACTGTGCTGTGTTGGCAGAAGATATTCCCTTTCTTTCACCTCATCTGGTCTAAACAGGCCATTGCTGTTTACAAGAAGACTTAAATAAATGCCTACATAAAGACTGCAGCCCCCACTGACAAGACAAATAAAATCTCTCCAAGCTTAGCACTGAGGAAAACTCAATCAACTGAGCAAGGTCTGTGTGTCACATTCTGGCTGCCTAATGTAGCTCTGATTAACACACTCATATGCTGGAACCAAGTCCTGAGTACAACCTAATTCCTTGTAAAAAAAAAAGAAAAAGAAAGTAAATGAGGACAACAGACCTCTTGCAATGCAAGTGTTGTATAACCTCCGAGTCCCAGTTTCAGTGACTTTGTGCTGCTCCCTTTTTATTTTATTTTTTCTTTCTGTGGGGCTTCTGGCCACTAATGAAAACAGAAGTTGCAAAGCATGCATGTCTTGATATCTTAATAGGTTTTCTATTCTACTGGGACACCTTAGCATCTTGAAAGTTTTAAGTTGATATACAGTGTAACAGTAAAAAATTAATTATTATTAAGGGTTAACCAAGGGCCTGAGTGGTGGAAACCAATCCAGTTGTGTATAATTAGAGAGTAGCTACCTTGTAATATTGAAGCTGTAAATAGCCCCAGCGGGGGCCCTGACAGAAAGCTGAGGTGTTTACAAGGCACAAGAGATACTGCCTCGAAGTACATAATTCCTGTTGCCACAACTATTGCTGATATAATGGATGTGTTCATTAAAACCAGAGGATTATTTGTTTATCCATCTTTCTCTAGTGCAGGCCCTTCCTCAGAGGAGGGAGGGGCAGCTTCCTTTCAATACAAATTTATAGTACACGCCTTTTTTTTTGCCCAGTCAGAGTAATATTAAAGGATTGCTTTATTGATTGCTAACCAGAGGTCTGTTCCTCACTGGGAAAACTAACTTCTCCAAACTGCTTGCAAACAGCCCTGCAGAACCCAGAAGGGAAGGAAATGTGCACACATCCATTTTCAGGCTCCCGTTGGGCCTTGGGAGTGGCACTTATTAATTCTTTGTCTGCAAGGCACATGCTGCTTTCCCCGACAGGGCCATTTCACAGCCTCCTCCTTCTGTGCTCAGCTGGGCTGCTGGAAAACTCATCCTGGGCCCATCTTGTGTGAGAGAGAAGGCACGGAAGTTACCTGAGGAGGAAGGAGAGGAACTGTCACATCTGACCACAACACCCATTATCCATCCCCCTGCTCTGGTTGCAGGGAAGGGGCGAAGGAGTCTGGAAGCAGGGAGGCATGCTGAGCCAGGGTGAATGGGTGAAGTGAGAAGGGTGCTTTAGTTTTTGTCTTTATTGCTCACTTTCCAAACTTGCTTGAATAGGTAAGAAATTAAACTCATTTTCCGCGGGTGGAATCTGGTTTGTTTCTGACAGTGACTGGTGACTGATCTCCCTGTCTCCCCATCCATAACACTTTTCCTTTTTACTGGATAAGTGTTGCAGTTTTTTACCTTTTTACTGGAAGATCCTCTTGGAGAGGAGGAGTGGGCACTTGGTAGCCACGGGCACCTGATCCCAGCCTGGGGTTCCAGAGCTCCTGCCCTGTCACTACACACGCAGAGTTCTCTCTCTGTGCACTCCTGAGATTCCAGCATGTGACCATGTGCAGCAAAGTGAGGAAAGATGCCAGGAACACGACAGTAGCAGTACCAGGCAACTAATAATAACCAAGCAGACACAGCATCCCTCCATGGGGCCTTCACGGCTCGCTTCCAAATGGTGAGGCCACAAATGGCTGGGGAAGGCTGCCAATAAGATGACATCTTCACAGGCCATGCTAAAGGCTTCATCACAGCTCTGTGCCCCTAGAAATGAGCAAGGGACTGATTTTCACAGACTGGTATTCCTGGATGGGCTTTAACCTAAATTTTTTTCTTCATTAATAGTACCTGAGGTGTGAGATCATGACTCAGGTTTAAAATATTGTGTGTTTATCTCCAGAAGATGCTGCTCCAGGTGTCCTCAGTCTGGTGCCACTGCTAGCACGCCAGAATGAATCACTTGCTAATTTTGGAGCAAATGTGAAGAAACAGCCTGGGTTTCAGAAGGTGGAGATCCAGTGTCAGGCTACTGAGAGCAAGCATGCTGGCATGAATCCTGCAAGCACGGTGTGGGTGGTAAGTGAGCTCTGCAGTGGTCACTTTGAAATGAACTGTCCTTCTTGGAAAGAGTGACTGCCCTACAGACATCCATGAATCCTATCACCTAAACTGCGTGCTGTCAGAGCTTCCATGCACAGCTGCATCTGAGGAAAGATTAATTTATTAAGGGGAGGCAGCTTTACCCATATGGTATAAGAATGGTGTCTTTCTCATAGCTTCATCATCTGTAGTCTAAATATTTCTTTTACCATGGCTGTTATCCTCACCTATTGTAGCTCAGTATTTCAGAGATCAGTCATTCATCCTGCCTTTGGTGTGTAACTTTATCCCCTTATACCTTTATACGTATTCATTTTAATCAAATTTTAACATATATTGAATGTCACATGTGAAAAATTATTTTTTATTTTTTGTTTCCAGTCTGCCTACCCTTTGTACAGTGAAACTTTTGTGCCTTGGATTCCTGATCACCGTGAGGGCAGATCAGGATGGAGCAAATGCAGTGGGCTGGCACAAACAGCTTGGTCACCAGCTTGCAGGAGAAACAGCAGGTGTGGTACTGGAGGCTGCCAAAATCTGGGAAGGTGAGAAAGCCTCAGTGCAACATGGACCAGGTTGGGATCTCTAAAAGTCAGTTTCAGCATCCAAAACTCTTTTTGGTCTTGTAGGTTTGGGGTCAGGGGGGATATTTTTAGCTATTTCTAGTAGGGTTTTTTTTTTCCCACCTGTCAGTTTCTGCATTTCCAGGCGATATTTCAGCAGAGGCTCCAAACCTTTCAGTCTGCTTTGTTGTCTCTGCTCTCCATTGTCACCAGTGCCTGGTTGAAGAGGATGAGTCTGGAAGCCAAGGTTTGCAAACCTGATCGCAGCTAAATGTTTTTCCAAATGTTTCCTCTATCCACAGGTTCCAAAGTCACAACTGGTAGAAATCTCTTCAGATTTTTCTGAGGCTCATCAGAGGAAAGCAACTCTGTAGAGGTTTGAACACTGAAAATGTTTCAAAATAAGCTAACACTCTCTTCTTAAAGGCTATGGAAATGCTATTGCAAATCTACTCCTGGCCAAGTGGTAAGCACGTGTGCTTAATTTGAAGTATTGATTTCATGATTAAGCAGTATCCACAGTATTGATAGATGTCCCTGAATCAGAGCCTTAAAGTATGCAGTGGCTCTTCTAATTAGCTACTTCTGTCATTTCACCATGACCTCTTAATTTTATATGATTGGAGTTTTAGTAGTTTATGAAAGAGTATAAAAGCATTCAATAACAAAGCAGGAAACAGTGAATCAATTCAGTCCGTTCTCATGAGGGGTTTGATCCTGGGATATGCTGAGCATTGACAGTGCTTAGAGAAGTGAACACAGAGGGCATTGTACAACTTCAGGTAACTTGTCATTAAAGCTTAAACCGTAGGATTTTCTGGTTATCCACATTTTCACATGCCAACAAAAATCTTATAGCAAAAAATATGGCAGTATTGTCATTTAAAGGGGTCTTAAGAGAGTGGAACATTTAGTATTCAGCAATAAATGCAGAGGACAGACACTGTAGGTACTAGCCAACTCTCTTGCAATATTATTTAAAAGATGACAGCACTAAGACACAAATTCTGAAGAAATGCACAGCTGAGTACATTTGTATTAGGAAGCATGGAGTTTCAGCAGGCATAGCTCTTGCTAATTTTCATAGAGGTTGTAGTTCTGTCATTGATCAGAAAACTGCCAGTTTCAGCATCCCATTCCATCCCAAAAAGCCAGATGAAAAAACCCATTATATCTTGTTTGCATTCATACAATTACAGTCACCAGAAAGCAACAGTCATAAATTTGCTTACATATCATCCTGCAATTCCACCGCTTAAAAAGATACAAGTACAATTTAAAGGTTACCTTTTTGGTATTGATACACTCTTTCTACCTATAAATAAATAAAGTTTGTGAGACTATAAAGTATAATGACCTTCATGTAACACTGTAGGAAAGCAATTAGCTCAAGGTCACTTGCAGATCAGAACAGCTTAGGAGGATAGTTTAGTCCTGAGCTGCTGACCAGGACAATGAGATTTATACATCCTTGTTTGTAGATACTATGATATTTGTTTAACACGTCTGTCTGGATAATATTTGCACTGAACAAGCAGGGGAGAAAGGATAAAAGAGCCAAATGTCAGCTATTTTATGTTTGTGTGTACAACAAAAGGGAGAGTTTACAAATGTCAGCAACTTGTTTTTGTGTTTCACTCCTTCAAAACATCTTGCAACAAAAAAATTGGATGTGACAAGAAATTAATCCATATTGTGATCTAATTATTGTTGGAATTACGGGAAAAATTTAAGATGTCTAAAATATTTAATTGTGAGAAGTGTCCATTAAGCTAACTTTGCAGTGAACTTAAAGATTTTTAAGCACAGGTTTGAGATGCCTAAATAGCCAGAAGACTGTGATTTTCTCTTTCAGGGGTGTTCATGGAGCACACACAAAAAAATTTCTCTACTTCTTACAATCCAGACCAAGGCCTGGTCACAGAGTCTTCTTACTGCCATTGCATGGTCACAGGGGAAGGGGTTTTTTCCCAGGTAGGCTGGAGAGGGATGGTGGGTCGGAGAGCCCAAACTCCCAGGAGGGCTGGCAGAGCTGGGGGCTGCTGTGCTGAGCCACATCCTTCTGCCAGCCTGGATGCAGTGGAAGTGGTGCCTCATTCACATGGTGAAGTCCCAGCTTTTGGGAAGTGTTTACACAGAAACTGATGACAGCTGAAAAAACCTGGCTTTATATTTTAAATCTCATTTGACTATCTCGCTTTATCTCACAAAACCACCTCTGTGACAGAATACCCTTTCAGGCAGTGTTGTTTGGGGCATCTACACCATGATCAAAAGCCTGTAAATACTTGTTTACACACCCTTCTACTAACACAATCTGCTGTTGTGTGTTTTCATATCAAGCTGTAACAAGGCAAAAAGGAAGTGCTCGCCCAGGAGACTCTCCAGAGAGTTTGCCAAAAAATTAGATAGGCTGAGCCAGCCTGTGCAAACCAAACTGAAATGTCATGAACACAACTACTGGCACAACAAAATCATCCCTTATTTAAGGGATCCCTTATGGTTGAGTAACTCAGACACAATATGGAAATGAAGGAATTTTGCTCAGCTCCTTTTTGGGGGGTTACCTATCAGCTGTAACCGAGGAATACAAAATGGAACTACAGAAATATCAGTTAGTAAAAATCTGTGTAAGATATTCCTTTCTTTCTGTAATGTGTGATATGCAGTGCAGAGTTTTAAGTTTAACTCCTTGAACACACTTCTCTCTGGCAAGTCAATGCCTTGAGGATATGTGGGGCTGTGCAGATTGTTGTCTCTCCCAATAAAAGCACCCTTAGATCATTGTTATCCACAAAAAGTTCAACAAGGAAGGAGGGAAGGCAGAAGGAAGGGCAGAAACACTCAATACCCTGCTCTTTCCCAGCCCCTCACTTCCTCAACTTGACCCTGGCTCCTGAGCCTCTGCCCTGGCCTTCCTACCTCCAGCCCCCACATACTGACCCTGAGGGCATCTCCCCATCCTCCCCCCGTGCCCCTCGCAGGTGGTGGTCAGGTCTGCACCACCCCTTCCACAGTCTGAGGTCAAGAGTCAGCCCCATGTGGCTCCAGCTGTGAGGCTCCCAGGGGCTTTCCTGGGTTGCCCACCTCTTTCCTTGCACCGTGAGCAACCAGTGCAGCTGCAGGCACAGCTGCTCCGTCAGGGACCGCTCTCTCCCATGCCAGGTGTAGGGTGCTGGGCTGGCATCCAGTGGTTCCTCCTGGCCTGGAAGTGCCCCATGGACCAGTTCAGCAGTTCCAATTCCTTTCCTGTCCAGTCATATTAGCAGCAAAAATCATCACTACAAATTCTGTTGTGGTTTTTTGGGGTTTTTCTCCCTCTTCATATTTTTTACGTAGATTTCAAAATTGTGGCAAATATTTTACAGCAGTGATGACTTGCTTATTACCAAATAATTTGGTAACTTTCCACATTGTCTTAGATCACTTAATTAGGTAGAGTATTTCACATTTTGGAGAAAAATTAATGGAACTTATTTCCATCTGTATTAAAACTTGGACGTAGTACAAGACTCCAAAAGAAGAGATGATGAATCTTTCCACGTTTTGACAAGATGATGTAACTAGAACCAAGGAAAGTCAAGTGTGGGCTTATTGCTTTGTATCTGTCTGAGATGCTGATGTTTGTGAGAAATTCTTACATATGTATGAGAGTAATTATGGTTTTAATGATTGACTACAGCCAGTTTTCACAAGTGCAAAAGGGCTACCAGGGCTGCAGGCAAGAGAAAACATGGGGTTTGGGGTGTCCTATGATGTCACCCTCATACCACTGATCTAAATGGCAGTGTTCTTTCATCAAGAGGTCATTAGGTCAACCAAGTGGATAAGTTCCTAGTAGCTTAATTTGTGTCAAGGGGGCTGCATGTTTGTACAACCCATCTGAGAATACCATCAGGCCCCACAGGCTTTCAGACAAATTTTGCACTTATTTAACTTGGTGTGGAGTAAGAGTGGATTCTTGCCATTAGTGCAATTAATTCAAATATATATCATTATAATCTTCAGCAGCATTCACCTATTCAGAAGCATGCTCTCTCTCTATTTTGTGCACATAACTTCCCTTGACATTAACAGGAGGGGATAATAGACATGGAAATGTAAAGAGAGGTTAATACTCTTCCCCGTGACCTTCCCAGAGACATCATATTTTCTCAAGCTGACCTCTCATTATGCTGAAAACTGCAAAGAAAAAACCCCACGGTTTCTGTTGCTTTTTTTGTTCACTTCAGAGACTACAGACATCTGCCCTAAGTACATTCTGTTAATAATTATTTTGAATGTATTCTAAAAATCCACATCATTCCCAAAGAGGGGGAAAACACAAAAGAAACCCCAGTTGGTGAGGAAGGACAATGTGCAACATTATAAGCAGTGCTGGAGCTGCCTGCCGTGATTGCCACTCGGAGATAAAAATCATTCCTCACACTTTGAGACAAAAGTAAATGGCAGTTTGCAATGTTAAGAACCCCTGTGGAAATAAGATGAAATGAGACGAGGCTTCCAGACCTGTGAGAAAAATCAATCTGATGGAAAATTGACAAACTTGTTTAACGTGTCGGCACAAGATCCGAGAGCTGACCCGTAGAGACCTCCACTTAGGCATACCGTGAAGTTACTGTCAGTTCTCTTAATCTGTTCAATTACACAACAGGATCTCAAAGGGGACTTTTTACCAAACATCACTTTAAATTAACTTTTCTCCTTCGTGTTTTAAACTTGCAGTCCTTCCCCGCCTCTTTGCAGCAACATGGGTAAATTATCAAAAGCCCAGTTGCTTGTCAGTGTAAATGCTACAGCAAGATCAGTGTAAAATTTCAATTGGAAATAGAAAGGTTTGTGAGGTTAAAAAAGAGAAAAATGCTCATCTTGTTACATGTCACCAAATTAATCTCCACGATAATTTCTCTGAGGCAAAGGTCTATTGTTTTTCTGGCTTAGGGGATGAAGAAACAGTGGCAAAGAGCAGCACACCATAATTTTAATTCTATTAGGAACTTGAAACTGTGCCACTTTTCACAGCCATGGGCCACAAAGTGAAACAGAGAAGTATTCAAAATGGAAGATATACTGCTGTACTGAACTGACCCTAAATGTCTTTTTTTTCCTTGGGGAAGTGGAGTGGGAATAGGATAGGAAAGGAATATGCTAAATAATGCAAGGGATGAAAAAAATTTAACTTTGAAGATAGGTAGAGCAGAATTTAAGAGGGAGAGATTGAACTGTAGATGGCCAAAGAAGAGAATTTGGGATTTTTTGTCTTCATCATTTTATTAAATGCACCATTGAAATAAAAGATTAATTTCCCCCCAAATCTGTTATATTTGAAGTCTGAAGTGAAGGACTCCAAGCAGAAAGCGCAGCAGGAATGTGGCCTATCAATTAAACTCAAGTGCCAAGACTCATTGACGTTGATGGGTGTTACAGCACAAGTGCCCAGAAATATTATTTAATAGGTTCATTTCCACAAATGCATTCTGCTAGCCAGCAAGCTCATAGAGAACGTCACAGCAGCCACAGCAGTCTGTCTGCTACTGATTTGGAGTGGGTGTGGATCACGCGACGCATCTCGCTACTGACGTGTCTTCTTCTTGTTGATTTTGGTGGAATTAGGCTCTGTATCGGGTTCTCTGCTGGTTTTCAGTTTTGTAGTTTGATTTTTCTGTTGAACAGATTGAAGGTGAGAGACAAAAATTCGTTTTATATAGTAGGGAATGAAGATTGAAATACCAAGATGAATGATAGATGAAGTTTTTTTGGGGAAAAGAAGTGCATATGGAGAAGAAATTGCACCTAGGAAGAGGGTAGAAGTAAGCAGGTTTTTGTTTTTTCATTCAGAAGGGATTAAGTGATTTTCTACTGTTCTTGTTAGAACATACTGGGGGAAGAAGGCTTACTTCTGTAACCACTTAAAATACAAAAGGCATCAAATTCAGAAGGTCTCTTCTTAGTTTTGTCAGAAGTATTAATATTGGTGTAGTGTTGACAGCTCTTGATAGAACAAAAATACAACCAACTGCTCGAATAGATAGCACTTTAAAAAGTTCTGTCTTGATTAATACTGTGTTCTTAGTTTGAAGATTTAAGGTAAAGGTTAACTGTAATTGACATTAAATACCTACTTTATTACTGTGTCTGCACTGCTATCAGAGATAGGTCGATTTTAGCAGTGCAATAATTTCTAAATGTTTTCTTTTGTATAAGCCACTGTTAAGGCTCATTGGAAACTTGTTAAAAAATAGTATTAACTCTTTTCTCACTTTCTGACTGACCTGAGAAAGACCTCGTTGCTCTTTTTACCACCCAGAACTTTATATAAGCTATGCTTTTCACAGGCTTTAAAAACTTCAGCCTCCTGCAGAAATTGATGTAACTCAGGTTAGACTCAATAGGAGACAACTTGTGTTTGCAGATTTTTATGGCTCTCTGGCGCTCTGTAGGTCCTCAACTCAGACTATCTACACGCAGAGGAACAAATTCTGGCCTAGGGAGTACTGAGGTCAGTTTTAAGACTGTAGCTGAGGCCACAGGGACCCAAAGCCATATCTCCATTTTGAAGGGTTGTCAAATGGCAGCTCCCCCAAACCTGGTCCTTTAATCCAAGAGGATAGGTGGCACATTATGGCAAGGGGTTCCAGCTGCTAGCTCCTCTATGTTGCTTACTTGGAGACTACAACAGGTAACACAGTTTTCAGAGAGGTCCTGTGCATCTGTGGGCACTCTTATTTAAGAGAACAAAGTCAAAGTTTGCTCAGAATTGGAAGGGCAGCATTTCTACTCTTTCATGGAAGCTTCTGGTGGATCTGAATGCTTTGTGACTTCAGCTCCAAAGGAGATTCGGTGTTGTTGAGTATTAACCCTACCACTGATGCTAGTACAAACGTTAATGCTGAGTACTTAGTACTTAACACTGCGTATCTTCTAAGCAAAGGGTCAAGAGCAAGGTGTGACTGATATGACAAATCTCATTAACATATACACAAGAACACAGATTGCTACAATGACAAGGAAGTGGCCTCCATACTGTGTTTTAGCTAACTGATATAAAAATGCTCATGCAGTATCAATGGCTTTAGAAGCGAGTCTAACTAAGCCTTGAAGACTGTGGTTATAAAAAATACTTCAGGGGTGACTCTAGGCGAGTCAGTGCATTAAAAAACAGTCCTTGAAATGTAGCTGCCAGCAAGTTAGGCTGGTTGTTTTGCAGACATCCTAAAAGGAAGCACAATCTACATATCACTTGTTTCTCATTTATTTTACTTGTGCTTTCTGTCAGGAGAAAAGACTCTTCCCTTTATTAGACAGCATCAAACAAGGGGAGAGAAGGACAGATGTACATGCAGCAAGGAAGTCCTTATTTTTGCTTTTATTGATGCAAGCTTGACTTACAAGAGAAATTTCTGTGGCATTTATCATAACAGTGTATGGTCACCTTCTGTTAAATTCCCAATATGCCCCAAGGACTTACTCATCTAAATGCAGAGGCTTTTGAAATTCTTACCTTTCATCTTACACCTGTGGTTCTTGTCTGTTACATCCTGATGATGCAAAGAGTTACCATTTAGTCACTATCTGTGTCAAGGGTGGGGTTTTTTGTTTGTTTGTTTGTGGGTTTTTTGTTTATTTGTTTGTTGTTTGTTTCCCATTCATCTAGTTCTCTTATTCCCAAATGTTCACACACTATTGCAATACAATTTTATCCTCTCCTAGGCACACTGGGCAATTTCCCAGACTAGAAACAAAGAGATGTGCTGGTCTTACAGAAAATTTCTCTTCCCTTAGTGTTGCCTTTGCCACTTCCCAAACATATCCTGTCATGTTGGCAAAGATCCTACGTAGATCCTATCCAAGGCATCTTTGTTCCTGCCAAGTACCAGATCTTATCCTTATGCCATGATACCGTAGAACATTTAAGAAAGTTAGATAGCTTTGGTGGGGTTTTTTGTTCTTTTTTTGGTTTTTTTTTGTCTGCGTGTGTGTGTTTTTAAAATGGATTCAGATGTGATATTTCTCTCCAGTTTTCTAGAATATCAACAAAACTTCATTGAAGAAATGATGGGTAGAGGCAGAAACATACAAAGGTCGGAAAAATAAGTTTCTGAGGGCTGGTAATAGTTTCAGTATTTAACAGCTGCCTGCATTTGCTCAACTCTACCTCTGCTAAGGAGATTTCCACCCATGGAAGATTTACCCAAAATACTTATTTTTCAGAGGCAATTTTTGGAGCTTAATTTACTGCACATCCTTGCTGGAATAGTTCTCAAGCCTTTGCAGATGCAAAGTCACAGGCAGCTGCCTGGATATATATGATTTTACATGCCTAGCAGATAGCTCAGAGATGCAATTGCAAAATCTAGCTCTCACAGACAGTTGGGAATTTGTGACAGTCCCTGAAGGACTTTGCATCCATAAACCAATGACTGGATTACACTGATCCATAAATGCGTTTTTCTCCTATCTCGGGCTCATGCAATACAAATAGTCTTCCTGCTGTTAACTGTTTCTGAAGCCACACACAAGAGAATACAAAGGATATGGCATATCTTCACACAGAAAGGTCAACAGGTCATTTGCTCTTTATGCTAGCAAAAGAACTTCAATATCTGTAGTGCTGCAGAAAGAACTAAACACAGAAACATTCCCTAATTTAAGTTCAGAAAATTTTGCTAAAAAGTAGTGATTCATTCAGACCACAGAGGGGATCAGTGACAAAGTCTGGCCTAGAGCAAGAAAGCTCCACTCATGAACAAGCTGTGGGGATAAAGCTGCAGGTTTGTTTATCAGCAGTTTCCTGCTCCATAAGAATCCAGCAACCTTCATGGTGATGTCGCTTCCTCAGCACTGTACCCTCTGTCAGCCTGGCTCAGAACCTTTCGTGCCTTGTCCCATCCCACAGGCCCCCTTTCTTGACTGCCTAGCAGCCAGGGAGAGAGGCAGGAGGGAACTGTGTGTTGAGGGTGCAGCTGGCCCACGGCTCCTGGCTGGGTGAGGGGCTTTCCCTGGCCTCTGCTCCACTGGAAGGCTGGGAAACGGTTGCTGCCCTGTACGGAGTGAGTGAGATCCACAGCAGCAGCAAGGGGCGCTGGGGCACAGTGCTGGGCAGGAGCAGGGCTGTGAGTGGGGGACCCATGACACTGAGAAGCAGCTGCTGATGGATAACCATGCCCTGCAAACAGCAGACGAGCCATGGGGCTACGTCTGTGTGAGCAAATTGGACTTGCCCGGGACAGCTCTCCAGGGCTGAGGCTGATGGACACAGGACAATTCCTGCCTGAGCCATTAAATCCTCCCGCCCTCAGGAAGCCACAACTGCATCCATTTAGCAATGAACCTTTTTAGAGACACATGTCACAGGCCAGGAGCATTTCCATGATGGCCAGAGTGACCTGACAGTCCAGCAGTGCTCATGGTACAGCTCTTGCTACCAGGAGAACTGCAGCCACAGAAATTAATGTCATGTCCTGGAAAATACAGTGCCTAGTCAAGGCAACATCTAATGAACAAACCCTTCTTTGTTACTGTTGAGAAGATCATGAAGGCATTTGGACTTTGGACCTTTTCAAACTTCTGCAGGGTCATTAAAAAGTAATTTTGCTTTAGCTACAACCTTTTTGGTTGCTATTAAAGATTTGCAGGTGTATTTGCTCCCTAATCAAAAAGCAAATCCTTGCTTTGTTTCTCTTCAGGACATTTTTTTTTTCTATTTTCTAGCTTTCTCATTGACCTCTATATTTGAACGTCTTTGAAAGACTCAAGCAAGGTGATTAACATTTACTACATTTGTTTCTCATTTGTCTCCGCAGAAAGGATATGAAGCATTTTGCCTTGTGTATAAATATTACTTTTCTGCCTCTTTTAGAGAAAAAAATACCCATCCCTTACAGCAGGGTTTAGTTTATGTTGCTTCACAGACCATGACTCATGTAACATGGTCCAGAGAGGTGACCAGAGATTAAAAATACAGCACAAAGACAACCTTTTAGTTCTTCAAAAGTAAGAACTGAGATGCTGATCCTGATTCAAGGAGAAGCCAAAGCAAGGCACCTGGGACAAGTTAACTGTGTGCACTGGGAGTTAGCATTGCTAAGAATATTCTTGCAGCTGTCTCTAAGAGTTGGTATTGTGAAAACACCAAAGGCTGTAGCAGTTTGCAATAGGGTACGTGATGAAAGCATGAGATTATGAAATTTTCAGTCCAGAAGCCTTTATAACTTCACAGCAGCTGGAAACGCCCAATAATCCTCATTGTAAAATTTTTCATTTTAAGACTGCTAAGGTTTATTTATACACAAGCACTTTTCGTCAGCAATATACAGAAAGATCTGCCCAAATATTGAAGAGGAAACAGTTCAGCTTGCTGGTTTTGTTGATTTTTGCCCCCAAATAAATCTGAACATAACCCATTGGTATAAAGCTGAAACACTTGGATTTACCTTGTATAATGCTGACTGCCTTTACAAAAAACCCAACCCTAAACATAAATACAATTATTTATGCCTCAGTGTCTTTTTAACAGACGTGAAGATGTAGCTGTTATACAGACCTTTATTTCCATGCTACCTTACTCCAGCTTGTGAAAGTATCTGCAGTCAAGCAACCACAGCAACCACATAATGGCTAAATGTGTGATTTAGCCAAATTATTTCTGCTAATCTGAGCCTAATGCAGACAAAGATCCAGAGGAACATCTGAACTTTTTGACAGGTTTTCAGCAACTCAGGTAATCTACAATGATTGCATGTGTGGAAAATACATGCAAGGACCCTAGCACAGGGAGGTCTTTTTGTAAAACAAGATTTGGAAATATAAGACCCCACAAAATATGAGTCACAAAATTTGACCATGTACCTACCCTGTTTAGATTGGCAAAGCACCGCTATCATCACAAAGAATTATTTGGGTTTTCAGTGGTGCCAGTCTATGGTAGATTCCACATGCTCAAGCTTGGAGTATCTCCCGGGGTGCCTGTGGTTTGAAAACAGTTTCACAACTCTGTTTCAAAGTGTACCAGAACTTCAAATAAAAATCTCAGTCACTTATACTGCCAATATCGCAGTCACTCAGGGGGAAAGCTGTAAGAAAAACAATTACAGGAGGCAAGTTAAGATTGCTTTAAATAATTTTATTGTAATGGACTCTTTAAATGGATCTGCTTTAAAGTGACTCTCTGTTAAATACGGGGTTTCATAAATAAGCAGCATAAACCCACACCTGCTTTCACATACAAATCTGAATGTTTACAAGATCAGATGTCATCATATTCTTTCCATGCATGGTCTTACCATTGCTGTTTTGCAATGCATTATTTTCTTAGGAAACATTTCTTTACCAAGAGTGTGATCAAACACTGGAACAGGCTTCCTGGGCAGATGATTGATGCCCCAAGCCTGTCAGTGTTTGAGGCATTTGGACGATGCCCTTTGTTGCTCAGCCCTGTCGGACAGTTAGACTAGATGGTCACTACAGCTCCCTTCCAACAGAAATAATGTATCCTTCCCTATCCTATCCTTCCCTGTCCCATCCCATCCCAACCCATCCCATCCCATCCTAATTATTGATTAGATGTAACAGTCCTTTTCCTTTCCTTGTTCAAGACCATGTGACCTGAAGAAAGCTTGATTTGGGCTTCTGTTTTCATATAACCATTGTGTATGTGACCTGCTTTTCTTGATTTTGCTCCTATCAACACCACAGTTTATGAAGCATCAGCAAGGCCATGTTTATCTTGAGAATCTGGGTGGACACCACTGAGCTCACGAGGAACCCAGCTGAGAGCCTGAGAAAATTAACTTTGTTAATTACTCTCAGTAGAGTTTTTTCTCATTTAAAAGGGATTATAGCTTGTTTTCACAGAATCAAACAATATCTTGGGTTAGAACAGACCTTAAAGATCACTTGGTTCCAACCCTTCTGACACTGGCAGCGACAGCTTTCACTGGACCAGGTTGCTCAGAGCTCCAACCTGGCCTTGATGCCCCCTCGATGGGGCATCCACGGCTGCGCTGGCCAACCTGCTCTACTGCCTCACCACCCTCCCAGTAAAGAATTTCTTCCGCATATCTAATCTAAACTGACTCTCCTTCAGTTTGAAACTATTTCCCTTGACCTGTCACTACGTGATCCTGTAAAAAGTTCTTCTCCATCTTTTTTGTGAGCTCCCTTCAGGTACTGGAAGGCCAGAACTACCTCACCCTGAAGCCGTCTCTTTTTCTGGTTGAGCAATCCCAATTCTCTCAGCCTTTCCTCAAAGTAGAGGTGCTCCATCCCTCTCATCATCCTGGTGGCCTCCTCTGGACTTGCTCCAAAAGCTCCATGTCCGTCCTCTGATGGGGAGTGTGAGAGACCGAAAGGTTAAAGGTTAATGACTCAATCAATCTGGCAAAAGCAGCAGGTGCTTTGCTGGGGGCAGATCTGCACCTCCAAACGAAGAGGAGGAGGAGAGTTTTTGGGTGTGTGGTGGCAAAACCTCTGATCCGCCTAGGAACAGCCCAGGTGCAGGGGGGGTGAGCCAGTGGGGGATGACCACCAGTGCAGAATGGCCACAACAACCTTTGTTTGGCAGCAAGCTGGGTTTTGAGCCAGATGACAGAGAAGGCTGATAAGAAGCAGATCCGGTGAGGTGGGATAAATTTTTTATCATGCCCATGTCCTCCCTTGCACAACTGGCTCAGGTGTAAAATTCCCACCTGGGGTATCAGGACATTCACATGTAAGCCTGAAGATACTCGTCCCATCTGATGGTGCATAACTGGCTCAACTACACAGTTTTGGTAATTTTAAGAGAAATACACTTTGTCCCTGTTCAAAGATTACTAGAATATGCTAGTACTACACAGAGCACCTGCTAAGAAGGGAGGTATGCCAGCCTGGATTTGGCATTTCACTAAACTTCCCACCAATCTGTGAGCTTGGGCAAAGTGACTTTGAACCCGCATGAGAAACATCACAGCAGCCATTCCCCCTGGTGAGACAAACTGCATGAGAACACTCCCCTCCACATAGCCCTTAGGTAGAGAGAGATGGGCAGAATGACCACCAGGTGAACTATCTGTTTTAAGCCTTAATTACACCTGGATTTTAAGAGTGAATGGCTGGAAATAAAGATTGGCTCTCTTTGCACTACAAACAAGTACCGCTTAAGTAAGAAAGCACTTAAGAGTTTGTCTTAGCCCTTCCTGCAGGTTGAACAAGCCCATCCCAGAAATGTTTCTGATAAGGCAAGTGCTGAGCCACAGGTTACCCTAACCTAACCACAAAGAATTTGAAGGAAAAAAGGACATTTTTTTCTAGTAAAGTAGGCCTTTTGGAACCTAGGGAATCCAGAAGATGCCTGTGAATTTTTGAATCCACTCTAAGTTTTGCATATGAGAAAACAGAGGTAATTTTTATTTTTTCAAGTGGCAGTGGCTTTTCTTTTCCACCAGAATGGTATTTCCCCCACACGACATGTCAAAGATGAAAGAGCATGCAGTATTATTTATTCCTCTAAAACTACTTTGGAAACTGATTTATTGTAAGGAAATTAAGGAGTTATCTGTGTCAACACTGCTATTAGAAAAACATATTTCCACCTAGAGTTCTTATACCACATAAAACTAAAATTAATTAGTCACTCTGAGATCTATAGATTAGTATGTTCGTAAAAGAGAGATGAATAGTCAGTAAAAGGCAAAACTACTGGAAGTGACTTAAGTGACAGAAAAAAAAAGAGATGAGCAACCAGACTCATAATATTTAAAAAATCCGTAGAGTTATATTATATTTTAGATTGAGAAAGATCTCTGGATGTCATCTACTTAAACTCTGTCAGTCACAGCAGGGCCAGTTTACTAAGGATCATGTCCAGGTGAGTTCTACCTATTCAACGATGGAGATTTCAGACTCTCTGTTAGTATAGTCTAAGTACAGTTAGCAACACACATAAACAGAAAACATCCCGTCTTTCTTATAATATTAAAGTTTATTGCAAGATCAAAGGTCTCACAAAAAAATAGAAACTTACAAATTGTGTGAATAGTTTTAATGCACTCATAAAGAGACATTAAAAGAAAATTGACTAAGATTCTGTACTATATCTGCAATATAATTCACTGGCTTTATTCGTAAAATATTGTTGCCATTTTTGAGTAAATAAAAAGCATAGCATTACACATGTTCACAAGTATTTACCACATATTTTAAACAAAATCTTTACGATATATTTTTTTTCAGAGAAATTAGTTCATCCCCATTTTGGAAAGTCTAATAAGAAAACATTCAACATCCTCACTGGAAGTAATGTGAGCTGATGTTTCTGTTGTAAAAAATTATGCTATGGAAATCAACAAACAGCTTTACAGAGTTATACAGCCATACTAAACAAGCTTCTATGTTATGCTGCATTAGGCCTTCTGGATTAGCAAAACATTTTGACAATAATGGCAACTTTTCAGCTGAAGCTTAAGCATTTCGTAGTTTGGATTAAAATGCTGTAACCTTTGAAAAACAAATATCCAGTGTTACACACCTGACAACATTCTTAACCAAATGGTAATACTCTAAAGGTTAAGGCAGCTCCAAATTGAAGCTGCACTGTCTGTATTTTCACAATTCCCTGCTCAAATTTAACTACTTAGAATGCAATGTGTGAGAGAGAGTGAGAGAGAGGCTGTGTGGTACTTGGTTGCTGTTTGGGGTTAAACCATAACAGTCCCACAAAGAAAAGGAATCATTTTATGTGTTTAATTAGGATATTTTCTTGCACACGCTGTATTAAGAAGCATCTGATCCTACAAAATGATACCCACGAAGGGACTCATGTTTAGGTGCCCTTCTCAAGGTAAACACTATTTGCATTGTGAGATCTATTCTAAAATAAAACCACACTGGAAATGAGAGGGATCCTGTTACTGAGTTATACCCATTCATCTGAATTTTCCAATTAATCCACAGAACAGCATAGTCAGAGGAGGCAAGTTCACCCAAAAGACAGCAAAATTTTTCAACCAAATAAAATAAGCATCGTAACTTATTTCTGATAGTTGGTGTATTCAGCTATTCTTTGTCTTCATGAAGAGTAGCTGGCTGTCATTGTTACGCTAAGCACTGTTACTCATTACTAAAATGTCAAAGTGGAAAGATTTAAAAATTGCTACAGCTTCTTATATTTAAAGAAAAAAAAAGATGATAAAAATGGTAATTCAGTGTAGATTTTCTTATTACTTTTTATTATTTATTTCTTAAAATCCTTGGGGTAGATTTAGTCAATAAAAAGCATCAAGTTTAGTTCCCAGTTTCAACACAGGCCTCTGTTGATCAACTGCACTGGTGCTAGCACTGAGTTACCATTTACAGATCAAAGGAAACACACGTGACCAAGGCAAAGTAAACAGAGGAAAACAAGCTTAACATCTATAACTCAAACTATCCAGAGAACTAGTAGGAATCCACTTCAAGAAATTTGCCAAAGGCTTTTATAACTTTTATGCAAACAAAACCACAATGCATTTCTAAAGTTTTGCTTCAGTATTTGTACTTAGTTGTACAGTACGTTAAAGTCAGTGTACAGCTTTTGCCATTTTACTGTAACCTCTGTAAACTCACAACTATATTGCATCATATGAAAGGTTATAAACCCTTCTGCAATCCCCATTAGATCTACTGAATGCAGCAGAGTGGAACATGTTGGTACAGAAGGTTAGGAGCCGGAAGACATATTGGGTGTCCAGCCCATTTGATAAGCCCGCTCCAGTGTTCTCTTGCAATCCTGCAGCACGGTACTGAAGGTTATATGTGGATATTGCTGCACCAGCTGCTCCACTGTGGCCTCGTTCACCTGCAACACAAGAACAGAACCTGTGATGTGCAGAAGGTGAATGAAAAGGGTAACATTAGGCAAGCTAGAAGAATGGACAACTTTGGACTCCCGGGCGGGCTTGCAGGATGGGGTTCCTTACTGTTGCTGTAGGTTTGGGTGCATTTATCACAAAATAAATATACAGAATGTAACGTCCTGTTAGAGAATGAAAAAGGCCGAAATCCCCATGCTTTGATTTCACTGTAAAGGAAGAAGTTTTACCATCCTGGTTTAACAAAGTGCTGACCAGAGCAACAGATTTCCACCTTCAAATAGAAGCTATTTACTCGAAGTTGCAGACATATGTTTAAAAATGTGAGATAGTTTTGCCTCTGAAAAATGAAAATGGATTACATCTATTAATTAATTTATGGCACAGTTATGTAGACATTTACAAATACTAAGCAGTAACTCCACAATTAACTTCACTGAAATGAACTTGTACTGTATGGTTGCTATCAACAGGTTTGCAACGAAAAGTAATAGATAACATGACTAAACATGGGGAAAAAATGCAAATTATTCTACGTTGCAGGTAGATCAATTCCTCCTATATGTCCCTTCTTCCAAAAGGTAGAAGTCCTGCATATCTTCACATACATCACTGGCAGAAGATTTTATTTTAGCCTTCTGTTGTGAGGATAACGCTGCAGAGTCAGGATCAATAATTAAAACATACAAGATGGTTGGGTCTGGGATGTCCCTCTTAAATCTGAGACATCAAAGTTAGCACCTTTATTCTTCATAAGACAAGGCAACCAGACAAGCCCAGCTAAACCTAACACCATTACAACTGCAGTGCTGTGAGGGGATTAATTTGTCAATTATTTTAAAGACAATTGCAGTCCATATCACAGAGGTAAACAGCTTTCTTCAGCCTTCAGACAAATCAAAGATTAACCTAAGAACCATGACTTCTAGTTGGCTCTCTTCAAAATCGTTGCTGAACAGGATGGCATTTGTTGGGGTTTTAGAATTTTTGTTGTTGTTGTTGTTGTTTTGTTTTCTTTTTATTCTCTTTGGGAATTTTCCCCCATACATGTTTTGAGAAGAGCAAGATACTTGGAAGAGACAAAAGACCTGGCCACAGGGGGAGGGGTCCAGTAGCTGGCTTCTTTCACCTGGGGGTGTCTCGTGTGTGGGGCAGAGATGCCGCGAGAATTGAACTGCAAAAAGGGGTTGGGTGCCACCCCTTGGGCTCTGGTTCTCTCGGCGCTCAGAGGGGAAGGAGGCTGTGGGGGAGAACTCGCCAGCGCTGCAGGCTCCTGCCTTCTGCTGCTTTCCTTCCACCGGGACCGCCGGA
>VXBT01012915.1:56114-69704 GCA_013400235.1 Oriolus oriolus | reverse complement strand
TTTATATATATATTTATACATGTTAGTAAAGAACTGTTATTCCTATCCCTCATATCTTTGCCTGAAAGCCCCTTAATTTCAAAATAATAATAATTTGGAGGGGAAGGGGTTGCATCTTCCATTCCAAGGGAGGCTCCTGCCTTCCTTAGCAGACACCTGTCTTTCAAACCTAGACAGCATTTCAAAATGCATTGAAACTACAGTTACTGAACCACCTACATCAGTAGGATGTACAACTGATGGCATTGTTTGCTATTTTTTCCCCACAGTGCTCCACATTCAAGGCCAAAAGTAAAAAGTCAGACTGAAATGTTTACTACCATTACAAAGATCCATCTTGCGAATAATATTTTAAAGCACGGTAACCACGGTATCTAATAATATTTTTGTCCTTTAAAGATAACAAGGAGAGTTTCCTTCTGAACAGTGATTGCACCCAATGACAAGGATAAATGAAAGGTTTAATATCCAGTTCTTCTACTTTGATAATAGATACACTCAATCTTCATTGGAAGTTTCATCTAGCTGAGACTGACTTGGAGGGAAAACTGGTTTAACTTCACAGCACAAACTGTACTGCTCCGGCAAATTGCTATGTTACAGTAACATCTTCCAGTGCTGGAAAACAAGAAGTGACTTTTAATAAATCAAAATGAAATCAGAGATAGCACAAGTCCCCCATAACATTTGATATTTACAGCTGAATACATACTTGCAAACTGTAAGCTACAAGTCACAGAAATATTGCTTGGAAGGGAAGAATCCCTAAAGCAGAAGTCATTTGCTACTTTATGCCTATTCAAAAAATAGTCAAAAAGTCTCTTTTCATTAGAGTTATGCTGCAGAGACCCATGGCAGAATCTATCATGCTACCAGAAACTCCTCTTAATGGTTAACTCAGCCACAGCAAAGATGCTTACAACAGCCAGCTGCTCATCTTGCTCTTTCGTAATAGGAAACTTGAAGAAGATGCATTATTTATCTACTAGATAGCTGCAAGTATTACTAGGACACAGAAGTTATTATGATTTGGCACCTACCTATTGCATGTTGTTAGAATAGCATGGATATTATGGTTCTAGAGCCAGTGTCATTTGCATAATCTGCTATAAGAAACAAGTCAGGTGAATTCATTACAAAGATGGTGCTCACACAGAGGAGGGTAGTGAATGATCTTCATGTCCTGCTGTATTGGACTCAGGTCATGTACAGAAGGTACAGTCTAGCTAGGTGTAAGCTGATGTATTTACTACCAGGCTAACTTGAGCATGGCCTCAAGAAGGAAGACACTCAGGAAGACAGATGATGTTACAGTGGTATCTTTTAGTCTTAAAACCTACGAAGAAATCTGTGGTAAACCACTTCGCACTAACTGTTTGCCCTAATTTTTTTATGCTACGCTTATTACTAGATAAAATAATATTTAATAAAAATGTTGCTATTTGCTATTAGTACTTTACTAAACAGAAGAAGGGAGCTTTTGGCATCAAGTGCCAAATATAGTTACAAAATAAACATGAATATGAAAAAGGCAGATAAAACTATTGCAGAAGTGCCACTGACAAAAACAGCTGTTTTATGACCAAAGCCTGAAGAGTAGAACCTTTTCTCCGTTTTTTACTGGAACATTAAATAAATATTTTAAATTATTAGTTTGATCCTAGACAACAACTTGTGCTATCACTTGTTGTTAAACAGCAAAGTAATGACAAATCCTATGTATTTACTTGGAACCATAACATTTGCAGAAAGAAATCACTTTGAGTTTGAAAAACTGAGTTTACTCTCATGATAAAGGAAAGAATTGTCTTATCAAGCTTCATGATAAATGATCAAGTACATGTAACTTTTAGTTAAATATAAGTATTTTTAATCCTAAGAGAGTAAACAGCAAAGAGTTAAAAATTATGCCAAATTAAATTCAATGTAAGATTACACAACAAAAGAGGGAGAAGAAGGATCTTATTTGGAAGTGGCAAAGCAACGTGGATCCAAATGAGAAAAAAATTATTCCCTATCAGAAGATTTTGATAGCTTTTCTTTACCATGAGAAAAGTCAGGTCAGACACTAAAACAGTGAAAAACTTCTAGTACTTAAAACTCTCCACAGTTTTGGACTAAAACTGCACTATGTGAAAAATATGAAAAAGAGAAATAAAATTTTCTTCTTTGTTAATGAATATGAAAAGTAATATCTAAGTCAACTTTGTTAGTATCCTTGTCATCATTTCCCTAGTGGCAGGATTAAGATGAAAAGGAGTCTTATGCCCAGCCACTAGAACACAAGCTTCTGTCTCTTTGTTAAGATCAGCCTGGCTGATGATAAAACGAAAGTACTGAATGTCATTCCCAAAATAAGTTCATTACACAAACAGAGCAATTTTCCCTTCTGAGCATAAACATTCTTGTTGAATGAATGAAAACTAAAAATCTCCACATCTTAATATGCTGTATAATGCTATATTTTTCTTTCAGAGAACTTTCATTAATCTTAATCTTTTGAGTTGTCAGAAGAAAGACTATCTGCAGATAAACTACTTAGATTATCTAATACATAATCATTCATTTTAATTTGAATAGCTCTTCAATTATATTTTAACACAAAATGAAAGAATGCAGTCCTTATCATTAGGAATGAAAGTAATAGGTTTGTGCAAATCCTGGCCATCAAACAAAAAAAGAAAATAACAACAAAGATTGGTTTGAAACTTACTTTTTCTTTCTGAAATAAAAATTTATCCCAGGCCAAAGAATAGATTAAAAAACCAAAACAAAGGAGAAGATGAGTTACAGAAACTGGCAAGACCAAGTGGTACCATCTCTCTCTAACTCAATTAGAGCAGTTACCGAGAAGTCATAAATTTGAATACTTTCTGCTTAAAGACACCTGAACATATTTTGCCTATTTCCCAGGAGAATATGCTTGACTTTGTGACAAATGTTATCTGGGGTAGGACCTCCTTAATTTCTTTTTCATCTGATGACATTGTGGTTGTGCAGAGAGGATATTTCTCATGTGATAATTAGGAGTTCATCTTGGAAAGAAGAGCAAGACTACCCTCCATGTGAAATGGAACACTGGCAAAAGGGTTTTGCAAGTGCCTCTCTGGAGAACTTTCATTTCACTCTGCTATGTGCACACAAAATGCGGCTGAAATTCTGAGAAAAATGGGAAATCAGTGCTCAACACTCTTATTCTCCTTCAGGTAAAATGATCTGTCCAGAACAGAAAGCCTGAAAACTCCCACCAATCTGTAAATATTTTCCCCAGAATAAAGTAACCAACACTTATGAGCTGATTTTTTCAGGCTCAGAGTAAACTGAAAGCTACTCACAATAAAATATTCATTCATATGTTGATCTGGCATGCTATATTTACTCATCTAGTCTGATTGCCAGTATTTACTGATTTGGTACACCACTCATTTGACATAGAACATCTTCTGTGGCTATGCCACCTTCCACAAGTTTTCATGAAAATTTCAAATGGCAAGCAAAAATAGTTTTTAGGTAATTTTTTTTTCCTTTTAAATGTGCTGTCTCATTTGGTTCTAGTGATAAGTTCAGCATTGTTTTCTTTAATTTCTAGATTATAAAATTAGGGATTTCTGAAGATATCAAATGATTCCAAAGGGCTAGGATCTTTTTTTTTTTTTTAAACTTTTTTTTTTTATTATGTTCCTACAACAGATCTTATTAAATTCAAAGGAGTAAAATTTTCCTAATCCTGTTAAGGCAAATTAGAGATTACATTAGAAACCATGAGCCAAGCTAGCTATTTCTTTTTAATGAGACTGATAGCTTCATTCACAGCTCAGGAACAGAAACAGAGGTATAGTTGCTTTTCTGAAACAGGACTTCCCTAGTTACTTTTCCTTAGCTTGTCTTTAGTTGATAGCCATGTCCTGGAAATCTTGTCTAGGACTGGATACTCTTTCACTAAATCGCCAAGAATTGTAAGATTTCCTACTGATCTCCAAAACTCCTCTTACAGGTGCATCAAGGTCAGTCCTAGAATGCAGTTCTGACTCTAAAGTCAATGTGCCAAGAATGTCTGTGTTATCTAAAGCAATACCGAAAAGGAAGAGTAGAGTCATCACCTGAACTGCAAGTTTTATGCAGCTCTGCACAGTGCGTGAGTATTCAGCATTAATCTAAAGAGTTTGAATGGTCTTGTTCAATAACAAAACCTAAAAACCTTCACATCTTAATGACTTCAGTTTAATGACCAACTCACTTGATAATTGAAAAGAAAAAGTTATCTACGTTCCCAGTTAATAACTGAAACCAATAAGCACCTACATAAATAAAAAAGCTAAAGCCTGCAAAACTGCGTTAGTGCAAAGGTGCATTACTAGAACTTCATACAAAAGCCTGCTTATGTCCCTCAGACCACCATTCCGGGATGATGGCTGAAATAATTTCTGCATAATATCTAACCTAGCCCTTGCACGGGACATTGGCTGGCTGATTTCTGAGGACAACACAGGTTGGTAGCTACAGTTACATAACTTTATAGGCCAGTCATTAATAAAAAATAACAGACCAATTTATAATACTCTGAGTCAGCAATATCTGCACAGAAAGGCATTAATAATACATAGAACTGCTAGCTTAATATTAGAAATCTAGTACTTGCTAAGAATTTTAGGGCAATGTTAGCCAGGTGAGAGGTAACTTGCAGACAAAAGTTTTTGAGGGCTGCCATACAGACAGTTAGGTTAGATAATGGCAAAAGTATTATCATTACATTTCTACATATGGAGAACCACAAGATCAACTTCACACAAAAGAAATGCAAATGGATTTGTCCCCAAAGGGCTTTCTTATAATATTGTTGACATTTTTGCTTATGGAGTGGTATTGCAGCATTAGCGGTACCGGAATTTGTGTGTACTTCTGTCTCAGTACACCTAGAGCAGTACTGCACGAAAGCCAAATTTGTATGCAACTGTCAAAGAAATTACTTTATAGTCATTGTGTGTATCCATAATGATGGGTTTGGAAAACATTTTATGTTCCAATTTCTCTAATGGTTTACAACAAACTCCAAAATATACACTCTTGGAGTTATAAGCAAAACATTTTCATACGATCTTTCTCTTCTCTTCTCTGAGTTGTACTTTTGCTTCCTCAAGTGAGTGTCTTATAAAAAGTGTACTTTGTTTGATTTTTTTTCTGCTAATAGTTGAATGAATTATATTCTCAGGTGGCCCAATTATAACTGTTGCCTGTAGCCATAACAAAATTAAAGATTTCTGGAAACGTTTTGTGTGAAGTGCACTTGATCAGCTAAGGCAGACATATTCCACAGAGTTTCAGTGACTGCCCTTATGCCCAGGGGCAGAACCTTTGTTTAGGACCTTAATAAAATAACAGCACTACCAGTATTAGCACAATATCCTATAGTCCAAATAAAGTCCCTTACAACTTGAAAAAAGAATGTATTTTGACTTAGAGGAGGCTGTTATTGAAAAAAAAAAAGAAAAACAATCACACATGCACGTACATACAAACACTGTATTTGTAGGCTCATAAATCATGAAATTGGCAAGTATAGTCTGATGTGCTATTATTATCACGACATTTGACAACTTGTGTTAAACCTTAGCAATTAATTACCCATTTATATTTGTAAAGGGGAAGGAGGAGGTAAACAGAAACATCTGCAATCTTTTCTGTCATGTGACTTGAAATAAATGGAATACACAAATCTTCTAACATTCTACGGCAGCACTTCTGGAAGGATTTCAGAAAGTGTAGCAAGGTTGCTTGAGGAGTATATCTACTTTACAGTTCTTGTTTAAATCTCACCTGAAAGGAATGAAATTCACTGTTGTGGTTGTTTTCTCATGTGAACACTATTGCCTCAAACTGCCAGTCTGCTGCAAACTAGCAACACCCATTTCAGATCTCTGTGAGGATGCACAGTTTTCTAGCACAGCCATTATTTCAGGGCTTTCTGTCCTAATCACTGTTGCAACACAATACTGAATATTGAAGCTGTATAAGTAATAAAGGTTTACTCTCAATTCTCTTTGCTCATTGTGAGGGTTTATTTTTCTATTAAATCAGAGAAACCACTCTACAGGAGCCTTTCAGTTTGGCTGGTTATTTGGTTTGCTAATTCTGCCCATTTCATCAGACAAACTTCTAGACTCCACCTGTAGAATATTTTCAGGTAAAAATATTACCAGTATCATACACATTTCAAAAACTTTTTTCTTTTAAAAATTGTAGTTAATAAAGACCCAGATGCAGTGAAATGACAGTGGTAATTTATATAGTGATAAATATTCTTTCAGATTACTTTCTGCTTGTTGAATTAATAACACTGAGTATTCTCCTTCCTATTTGACTACATTAACCATAATTTGAGCACATTACTGTAATACCTGTCAAAATGACGGCAGGTAAAACTAACAGAGAAATCCTTCTTAAAAGTTGCCAGCTGGCAAAAATAACTGGAAGTTCCAGGGAGCAATGCTTCTAAAAAAATTTCTCCCTTTTTTTTTTTAACTCATAAAAATGCTGACTAGTTCACATTGCATTCTTCCCTATTAGCTGGACTTATCATGATTTTGAACTGTTGATCAGCACTTGAGGGCCCATCTTTCTATTAAAAAATGACACGGTCAGGTGGGTACTTTTTAAAAACAAGGACAGTTTCATTAACTCTGGAAGATTCCATCTTCAGCCCAGTCCCATGGAACTGTTGCAGAGCTATCAGTGCAGAGGATAAAAATCTTTTAGCAAAGAAACAGTTAAACTAGGAGAGCAAAATCTTCAGCTTGTATAAAAATACTTTTTTTTTTTTGTATTTTAGCAGATGCTTTCGTTTACACACATAATGGATCTGTTATCCTAGTTAGCTAGGGGGAAAAAGCCAAAAGTAGTATTGTTCAGACTTTTAAAATTGTTGTATTGAAAACCAAAGTGAAATAAATGCTATTCTTCTTTTGTTGTGGGATAGCTGTGGTTTCCTTCTAATGGGTTTCACAGATTTCATGAATCTAAAATCTTCATTATTCATAGAGAGATGTATCAATTGCAGCTCCTACATTATACATATAAAACTTTAAAAAATACAGCAATTCCTTTTTAATATGCAGCAATGTAACTTGAACAAATTATAGCAATTTAACAGAAAAAAAGGGCTACAGAATTTTTCTTAAAGGGAAGGATTGGATATTTTCATTCTTCTTCAAATCACAAAACCATAATTTCAAATCTCAAAATGAACCCCTTGGAATATAAAAGAAGAAATGGTAGCAATTTGGCAGGTTTTCGGATCAGACTAATGATAGTTAGCATTTTCTGAAAGTGGAAGGCAAATTGCTGTGATAATTATATTAAAACAAGCCATGGCTCTGTATTCTCACTATTCTGCAACTGATTAAGAACAGTTTAGCTCAAAAGTATATTTGAAATTGCAAGATGTATCTCTAGAACCTAGGATATTAGCTCCTTTTCACTTACCTTCAGTTGCAGACTAGCTATGTAAATTAAAAGCTTGTGAGTGACAGGTAAAAATGTTTCTCTTAAACAACAGGAGCTGTATTCCTCTTAGGCTAATGATTTGCAGTCTTCACTGAATATGTATTTACAAATATTTCTAAAACAGGTTTTGTAGAAGGACAAAGTGATACATTATATTAAAAATCCATGTATTTCTAAAAATCTTATTCTTACTTAAGATGCAAATGATTTCTTAACTGACCATTTTTATTTTTAGGGATCATCTATCTTTGTTCCTTTCTCTGGTAACATAAAATAGTTTGTCTTTTTGTCAGTTGTACTGACCATCAATTTCTGTACTCTAATATCTCAGTAAAACTAGAATAGGAAATATATGCTACAATTCATCTGAGAAAGTCATCTGGAATATGCTACAGGCTTTCAGAAGTATTTTCATGAAAAGCAACCATGTCTTTTTTGAGAAATTCATCTCAAAAAATAGAAAGAAAAAAGCAAGGCAAGAAAAAAAGAAGAAGAAAGCAAGGAATAAAGGGCCAACATGATTTATTAACTAAGTTGTGTATCCTTTCACAGCCAGCTTTGTTGGGCTCTCCTCATTTCATTCACACATAGTGGTGAATATTGAATTTTGTGGCCTCTGTTTTTCAGTGTCATTTTTCTGCCTATTTTCCCAAGAAATGTCTCCTGCATTTACGTGGGAGCACTGCTGATAACCATTACAAATGGCACCACAGTTATAGGAAAAGGATCTTGAAATATGAAAATTGTGTGTGAGAAAAGTTGCAGGAAGATTATTGTGACACATTGTTCAACCAGTCAAGCTATCACCCAGAAAAAAAAAAAAAAATCAAATTTTTAGCCCCTCTTCCCTAGTTGATACTCAGCCATTTTCCCCAAGGGTGAAGATTTCAAGCTGCCATTATTTAAAGCTGCTTCACCTCTTGTGAGAGCACAAGAAAGAAGTGCTATAAAGACATCTTTCAAATGAGTTATAGCAATAAATAGTATAGAGAACATCACCCTCTTCCTCCATTTTTAAAAAAATATAAAATACAAAAGTATATTAAAATAATTCATTAATTAACTAGAACAAGTAAGTAGGATCTACATCAGTTTAAGGGTAGGAATGTACAGTACACTGTGTTCAGGAAAAAGAGGTTGAAACATGTGCATTTAAATCTGTTATTTTGATGTAGGTATCGTTTTATGCCCTTAGGATGCAAGTAAAGCTCTTAGGAATTCTGATGTCAGTGTTTGTGGGAGGAAAGTAAGTATCCTGTAACTGCCCACACCTTTCTCAAGGTACTTAAAACAATTAAAGGAAAGGTTCAATTATCCTCTAAAATATCCCCTTTCCTAAGCTGTGATAAAAAATACAGAGCTACAATTAAAATTTGGTTGGAAGAACAGATAGTCATGTTCTCTTCCTGCTACGGGGAACTAAGCGGAGGTGAATTGAATATAACCGCTTGTTACGCTTTTCTTGGTGTTTACTGGGGTGACAAACCCAGAGCTGCCGTGCCCCCAGGCAGCACGTGCTCCCATACAGCCACATCAAGCCCCAAAGTACAACCTTGGGCTGCAGCCCCCGGCAGCACAGCACTCCTCTGTGCAGAGGGAACGGGAATTTGTGGTTCCACCCTGCTCCCACAGCAATGGGAAGAGGTGACACGAAGGAACGAAGCCTGACTTGCCACCACTGGGAGCGCAGCACGGCACAAGCACAGGCAGCAACACTGGAATGCAAAACAGAAATGCCCTCTCTTTCATGCCTTTTCCTATTACAAACCTCTAAAATGTCCTGCTTAGGTGTTAAATAACTACTGATTTTATCTGTTACTGCTTTCAAAAGAAATGGAGACTCAGAATGGCAACATTTGCTTTTTATGGAACACATGACTTGTGCAGTCCTGAGTGCTGCCTGCTGCCTGCACAGACCCACACATACCCATGTACGCAAAACTTTATTTGCACAGTTGATACCCCGTCCTGCGAGAGAGATTGGAAGGGAGAAGGGGCCTAGCTGCTCCCAAGTGTTCATGTTGGTATGCAGACAAGTGGGGAATTCTGTTGTCCAGAACATAGGTATTTAAAAACACTTAGAGTCTACTCTAGATTGCTTTCACACTTTTGGAGGTCTGGATGATAAGTCTCTCAGATGTATCCCATCTGACACTGAAAAGTTCCAACCGCAATATATGCTCTCATTATGATGACCTCATGGCAAAATCAGCATTTTTTTAAGACATTTCTCAACACGATGTCATCTATTTTAAGGCAAAGACTATACTGCTCCTGTGGTGTGCATGTTAGATGCTTGGAAAAATGATAAAAAGAAAGGTCATGGCAATAGCAGTTTGATGAAAAATGAATAATTTGACTATTTTCATGGTGTGGATCAATAATGCTCTGCATCTAGTGAAACACATTGCCTGGAGGCACTTGGATAATCAATGGCATAAAACAGAGACTGCCTTTACCCAGGCTTGCAGCCTCTCTTGATCTTTCTGGGGAGGACCCTTGACGCCTCTAATTTATGTCAAGCGCATATCAAAGAAATTCCAAAGAGTCTGGCTCATAAAGAGTGTTTTAGTGGTACCCATTTGAAGTCTACTTACATATGTTCCTTATGTAACTGTGTTTAAGTACTTCCCTTCCAAATGCCTGGGAATTCTTAGAAAGGCATAAAAGCTACCTGGTACTAGCACAACAGTCAGTACCTTAGAAATGGAAGTCTGGTTAGAAGGGACAGATCTTCTAACCTTCTCTTCACTGCAAACTGACAACAGTACAAAGACAAGAATTTCGGCCAACAGGGAGTGTAAATAAACCCTTCTGCACCACCCAAGAATTCTCTTTAATGATGTGCTGGATGCTGACATTTTTAATTTAATAGAGCAGCCACTGGAAAAAATTAGTTCTGCATGATATTGGGAAGAGACAGGTGAGAACACGATTTTGTTCAGTAATTTCTCTGTTCATTTGCAGTGGAAAAGGGAGTTGGCATCTTCTAGCTGCCAAAAATCCCTTAAGTCAAGGATACTTACTTCATTCTGTCTGTGGAGCTATTCTTCCCATCAAGGCTTTGCAAACAAGAAAATAACTCCCAGTGGTAGTCCCACTACTACACTGTTTGCAGTAACAGCATTTACTAATTTCTTAACATCTTTTAGCTACCATACTTTGAATACTTGCAGATGCACGCACACACTTGCAGGCACACAGTCAACAGCGCTTTTCTATCTTCCCTGAAGCTATCTTAAGGAATATTTATTTTTTCTCCTTTTAGTAGCTGATTTTCATAACACAAAAGATGTTGTATACTCCTCTGTAAAGAAATAGAAAAGCATTTATCAGCAATTAGAGGTGTACCGACTGTAGTACATGCCTACAAAAACTACATATAGTTGAACTCACGAGGCAGTAAAATTTGTTTTCAACATCAAGATCATTGATTTTCTAGAGCAGTTGAAGACAGGATAAAATTATTGCACTTATTAGATCCTTGTTGATTGTTCAACATTATCTAAATTCGGAAAATAAATACACATGCAAAAGCGGTTAGATGATTCCGGGTCAGGTCTAATTCCCAGGGTCAAGTTACACCCTTTTAACATTCTCTAAGTACATAATCTTAGCACAGTCCATCAAAGAGATTCACACACTCTCTTTGTCTGTTGGCTCTTATAAAACACTAATGTTTAGGAGATTAAGTGGACTCAGCTTTGAAAGACAGAGCAATTCTTCCAAAGTGCTCAACCTCCTCTCAAACTGGAAACTGCCTAAGGCTGGCTTTACAAAAACCTATTTCTAACTTTACCACTGACCTGGACATTATTATTCTTTGCCATTTGAAATACTGGGTTTTGTCCCTCTCTTCTATGGTGCACTGTGAGGGATGCAAGGTAATGGTTTGGAGCATGAAGTTTTTTAGACTAAAACCTGTTTTTCCATAGTGTATAGTTTTCCAGAGCGTATCCAATCAGAAATCCACAAGCCTGAGAGATGCTTATGATTGGCATCACAACCTGGACATTCTGTTGATTATGGCTGGAAAAGAAACAATCCCTGCAGGTTTATGTGAAGACTTGAGGTTGGAGATTCTGGACCTCCAGTGACTTTTCTTTTAGCTATTTCTGCTGTGTTCCTGGGCCTCTTGATCTCTCTTCTAAACAGGAACATGATTTCTGAAGGCTATATATGGGGTGAAGTGGAGATGGACTGCCTGCTCCTCCTTCCTTCTAATGGTAAAGTGCTAAAACTTACAGACATTCTTACTGTACTCCAAGTATAAAGCTATACTGTAAGAAACTCAGTATTTTTTTCTCTTTTTAGCATTATGGTTTTATTCAAATCTTTGTCCTTCTGTTTTCAAAACCATGATATATGAGCAAGAGCACAGATATATAAAAAATCACTCAACCACTCTTGAAGTAACACTAAAGATTTTTTTTCCTTTCTAAGAAACAAAGTAGTCTGTCACAGTTATAACATGACATAACAACCACTTTCAGACAAAAATATTCAAAACTGTCACAGGGCAGATTTTACAAAAAACTTTTGTGAGCACCTCAGGCTGCGAGTGTAACCCATGGGCGTACTTTGAAAATCTACATCAGCAAACATTTATAATGTTCCTTTTAGTTGTCTAGATGCCTTTTTAGCTGCATATATGAACACAGCACACCAGAAGAGTTGCCACACTAGTGAATACCAAACCTTTTTGTTCAGAAAAACATATATCCTGCTGCTTCCCTCCCTCGTTCCCTCCCTCACATACACAGGAACACTCTGACACACACTCAGAATCAGGCACCAGCTCAGGCAAAGGCTCCTTACCTGATCACACCTCATCAGTCCCAGGTATCTGAGGGATTTGCTGCGCTGAGCAATCTGGGTGGCTCCACGGTCCGTGATCTCTTTGCACCATCCAACATCCACCGTCTCTATTGTCATGCTGTACCGCCCAATGGCTATCAGAGCTGGAAAGACATTAAAGGCATGAAATACACAGCTCTGGAGATGGCAACCTCCATCTGTGCGTGTTCCACGCACACTGAGTAATACTGAAATTAAGTTTTGAGACGCAGTTGTCATGCACATTGTAAATGACATTATACTTCATAATTCTGAACTATGTAAAAGCTGTCTCGAGTACATGCATGTGCAAACACACAGATAGACATATTTTCCTATATATTTTTCTATTAATCAAGATAAATAGACCAACTAGCAGACATAGTCTATATAAATTCTTGTAATTACTTTTTTTCAGAAGAATCAAGGATCAATTAATGAAATTGAAATAAATACAGAATAAAACCAATTCTATCTCACTTTTCAGAGAACATAGCTGACTTCATACTACTAACACTTTTTTTCCAGGAAAATAATATTACAAAGACAGCACTGAGATTAAAAGGACATTTTGAGAGTCAATAAAACATATGGTTTTAGAAAACCCGGCAGGAAATCTCATGTCATACATTCTATAATTATATTCCAAAACTGCGTGTTTTCTCGTCGTTCACATTGGTGATGTAAGAACAACGGTATGTCTCACTTTCATGTTTTCTTCACAAACACTTTTCCAGTGAAAAATAAAGAAAGAGTTAAAAAGGCCATAAGGAATTAAAAGAAAAACTTGAACCTTTACAAAAGGAAAGGAAAGAGGATCTAGAAATTCTGAATGGGCTGAAAAAAGGTATGTAGGAGAAACCACAAGGGATCTGAACCGGCTGGGAAGGTTTTGTCATGACATGACAATGACACAAAAGATACAAATCACTAGCACCCTGGTCACCATGGACTATAGCACTTTTCAGAAATATGGACTCAGGAAATCAAGCTGGGATTTATTAACAGAAATTTTAGCAGCTAAAATCTCAGCTTAAGAAAAAAGGCCAAGGTTTCTGATGTAGAAGTAAGCCACCTGCATATAATCAAGGGGTAGGATGTTCACAGTTTTTAACTCCAGTTATAAGGCAGCTGTTGAAAAGGAAGACGAAGGAGTGACTTATTCCAAGTAATTCACGTATCTTTAGAGAGATGATTTTTCAGCAGCTCTGGGGCTGGTCTGCTCATGCTACATTCCCAAATGTCAGGAAACAA
>VXBT01012915.1:35525-56074 GCA_013400235.1 Oriolus oriolus | reverse complement strand
ATGAAGAGCTGGTAGCTCTTGATATAAAATATATCAGTCTTAGCTAATCATCATGTAACTGGGATCTAGAAGCAGAGAAAAAGAACCCACCTCACCTTCCAGTGGTTCTGCAAAGAACTGTGCTGATGTTGTACAACAATAAGGGTAATTTCATCATTTATAAATATCTAGGTGTACTTGTTTAGCAAACAAAATAAGCCGAAAGAGGCCAGAAATATTATCAGAAGCTGTGCAAGGGGAAGTAGTGCATACTTTCTTTCTGGCAGCAGTTTTCCAAAAAGGACAATATTAACTGAATTTTGTTACTGACATAATGAATTGTAGTTTCATTATGGTTTCACTGATTTTTGTAGGACAGTACCAACTTCCTGGTCTCTTTCCAGCACATCTCTAGAAAACAAGTCCTAATTTGGCAAAACATAAATATATATATATAGAGAGAGAGCAGAAAATAACTTCTGTACATTTTTTCTTTTTACAGACACCTTTTAAAATATGACTATAATAAAAAGTATGGATAGCCAGAAACCTTCTGCATACATTTTACAATAGGAAAAGCTATAGTAATAATAGAGTATTGTATCACCACGCAAAACGTTATAGACTTGAAGTAGTGCAGAAATACTGAAAGTCTTCCATTACATTAGAATAATGTAAGTTCATTTGAATTATTTTTGCCACTGTTTGTAAAGTTAAAACCATATTTTGTTATTTTCACTGCTTTATGTAAAACCAACAAAGAGAAGAAAATCAACAGAGAATACTTTTACGGAAGTGCCATTAAAGACCATCAGAACACACTGATAAAATCTGTCTCCAGATCAGCGGACATCTCTCTGGAAAACCAAAAATTTGGACAAGAGTGTACAATGTTATACTGAACTCATATATTACTATGGCTCATCTATCAAACACAGAAGGTATGCCATTTCAAAACACCAGTGACCATATTTTCTGGAAATTTCCATGTGTGCAACAGCACCCTCACAAGAACACTCTGGGTTACAGAAAATTATTCTGTTTCTATCAGCATTCAGCAGTGGGAGATAAAGAAAGACCAAGAGAACTGGTGAAAATGTAACAATACTTTTCCAGAACACTTTCCTCAAATGAAAAAATGTGGCCAGGGATTTTCTAAACTGGTGTTTATGCCTCTCTGCTTCCATAAGTTCATCTGGTCAGTCCTGTAGCCCACAAAACATAACATCCACAATGTCCTGTGGCAAGGAATCCTGCAGTTCAGGATTCTCTCCTCTTTCAAAAACCATCTTCCCTTGTGGGAAATGCTTCCTGGAAATCCCAACAGACTGTATCGACCAGGTCTTCTTTATTGCTTCCTGACTTCCTCAAAGTACTCTGATATGATCATGAAGCACAACCTCTCTTAACAAAAGCTGTGTCAGCCCTTTCTGGATACACTGTATTTATTCAAGTGTTCACTAACCGCATTCCATATTATAACTAACTTGCCTTCTACAGACTCCAGATTTACCAGTCAATATTTTTCTGATCCCCCCTGAAACATTTTTTTGAAATACTTCTGCGAGGCAATCCTGTGGTAGACAGGCAGGTTTAAATGACGGGTTACACAGTGCAGATAGGAGCTTGGCTATTGCATCCTCAAGTTCTTTTACTGAGAACACGCACTTCTCCCGCTTGTATGAGCAAAAGACTTTAAGCCACAAGTTTCAGCTAAGAAAATCTTTGCATTGCTCAACAGCTTCTCTTCCTCTCTGCATTTGCCCATAATAATCAGAATACACCGCTATTCTTCAAAAGCCTGAGAGTAATTTACCAAGGAAACATGCAGCAAAACCCTTACAAAACTAAGTTTGGATTCTGTGACTTAAGAATTTGTAGCACAATCAGCAGTGAATAGTCAAAAGTGTGTTTCAACACTAATGACAGCCAGGCTTACAAACATGGTCACTGATCAAAGGGAAGAACCTGACACACTGAAATTAAGTAGAGGAGGATACACAATCCTCTGTGTAGTTTGAAGATGTTGGCTTTGACAAATGAACCTCTCTTTTTTTTGAATATTTAACAAGGCATCCAATTCTTTTTTTTGCTTTTTATACTCCCATTTATTTTGGCAAAAGCAAGATATCATATTTCTTTTTCCAGTGCTAGGTTTGTGGAATGGAAATCCACTGATGTACAGCTCCTACTCTGCAGAAGATAAAGTGTAATGTCTCCAACTGGAATTGGAAAATCACCCCTACAGCCTTGAGCTGTATCAAGCAAAACTGTTTTCTGGTTGTAATGGTACTTTGTTGTAGCTGAGAAGTTGAAAGAACCAGGTTTGTAGCAAAGAGTAGCACCTTGTAGATGACCAGCTGGAATAGTTGAGAAAACCAGACAAATTCTGTCCTTAGTGCACTACCACTAAGAGCAAATTGTAATTTAACCTCACTGTATTTTAAACTGATTAAGTTAAACTGACACTGGTAAATGCATCTGCTACTACAGACAGCAATATCTGTCAGAGGAAAGGTCTCTGTTCAGCTGTGCATAACCTGTGAAACCAGTGGCTGCTATGTGGGTGTTGTCATGAAGTTTAAGGCTGCTACAAGAGAAAAAATAACGTACATATCTTTGGTATAAGCAACTGACATTTGGCCTACTCTTAATTTAATCTGAAGTTATTTTTATGCCTGGAAACAAATAGCCCAGGATTTCCATAGTATTACTAAATACAACCGTTTGGAAATCTGGTGTATTGAACACAATTATGTCCAATTAAAAATATTTTTTACTGACATGCACCTACTACACTGTAGAGTGTTTCCTTATCAATAAATCTTATTTCAATTTAACTGAAAATAAACCTCTGTGAGGCTTAAATGTATTGCTATTTTCTTCCTATTATTACCTAACATGCAAATGTACAAAGCACTGCATTTGGTCAGCCTTCAGTAAAGACTGGACAGAAATGCTCTTAAAAATTAATTATGATTGATATCCTTACCCCATTGCATTATACATATATATGCATTCATGCAAAAAACATTTTTTTGCATTTTTTTTTCATAAATGTCAAAAGCACTTAAATGTGCAAGAATTAGAATTTAAAATTTCCAATCTCTCTAAGGGTTTTTCACAGAGAAGAAATCAATCAGTCAACCAAGGATTACCAAGCAATAGTCTTCTTACAGAACTTTCCATTGTAATTTTATTTTTTTATGTATATATGATGAACTATAGACACAAAATTAATATTTATCTATTAATACCTCCATAAAACATAAATAAATGATATAAAATAATATATGGTACTATCTTTTAATTTATTATACAGCCAAAAGCTATTAAGGTGGCTTCGACAGTTATCTACTAACTTCTGGGGAGCCTAACTTATAAAAAAACTTTAGAAGTTTATGAGAGTTAAAACAGCAATAAGCAGATGTAATAAAAATAAAATTAGCAAAGAAACCCATACATTCAGGTGTTAAAAAAATGGTGTAACAGTTCAGCTTAGTGGACTTCGAAATATTCTTCTGCTGTTGTTGGTATTATGGAGTTACTCTCATTTGCCTGAGTTATTTAAAATATGAGTGGACAAAGCTCTGGAGAGAGAAGAAAATGTTGTACAAGATAGACCAAAAAAAGGCTTAAACAGTCTTTTCTATCTTTTATTTATGGTGTTCTATTGAATTAGAAACAAAAGAGAAAGATGAAAATCATGCAGGTAAATTATAAACATCTGAATGCACTGAAGCTTTAACAGTCACCAAAATTAGTTTGATATTTCATTTCCAGTTATTTGTGGAAAAGAACTTAAAAATTAGCACACAATTAGACACAAATACTTGACAATTGTAAAATACAGTTGCATATAGACAATACACTGCCAACTGATTTTAATATATTATTATATCTACACATGGAAACCTTAACTTATATATGTTAATAACATCCTCTACAGTACAGAACCAGTTAAGTGTTGCTTATGCATAGAAAAGGCTTCTCTTTACAAATGCATGCCTATAAAAACTTAAATTAGGGCACCAGAATTTTATTCTTCAGAGCGAATCTTGATGCCATAAGAAAAAAGCTCGATAATTTTGCCCATGATGCTAACAGTGCATGCTTAGCCCCTGCACTGATGAGGTTTGTGGTTGTCTGCCACACAAATTACACAAGTCCTGCAGTTTAGCTAATCTGTTATGCGCAGACAGGCAGTACATGCGTAATTCCATTTCCATGTGTCAAAAGGTGTTTAGCTGCTGCAACCACGCACAGCAGTTGAAGAAATCACTGCTTGAGTTCTCTGCTACCTTGTTCACCCAGCAGAGGAATCATAGCTCACAATTCATATCGCTTCTTCCTCAAATGAAAGATTCACTGTGTGATACAACTTTTTATGCAATTCATTTCTGTTTTGAATTTTTAAGGGTATTTTGATTACTAAATAGCTGTTTGTTCATCATATCCTGACATAAATCACACATCAAGCACTGTAGTTCATCTGGTAGCAAATAAAGGCTACCATGGATTTATCAGTCCAAAACTCCGGTTTGTGCTGGTTTCCTAGTAAAAACTCTAATTCTGCTCAGGCTTTTGCACATCCAGCTGACAGGTAGTATGACATGGTTTTTAATTCCTTTATAATCAAGACCTCTCCTGACAGCTACATTTCAGTGCCACCAGAAAACAGCAAAGCAAAAGAGACAGAATCTGTACAAGAACTCGCCTTCTACCAGGAAACTCAGCCAATTCCATTTACAGTCATGCACTTAAATTCCTGGTTTTCACTGCAGTTCCCTTGAAATTAAAGTAAAAACATAAATAGAGGACATAGCCCTGAACTTCACTGTTCTCATAATCAAATGTCAATTTTTATTCCCCGACTAATATGTAATAGACATATAGGGGAGCAAGCAAGTCCTTTCCCTATGGTACAGAAGTGATGCAAAAGGGAGACTGGTCAGTGTTCATTTAAAATATACTTTACTCCAGTGGTATTTTAATATTTATAGCAAGTGCCCACAAAACACAGTACCCAGAAAGGTACATAAACAAGTAAATACTTCATCTTTTGTAAATCCTAGAGAAGTTTAGAAACAAAGTTGCCCAACCTGAAAAGTTTTCCTAGTGGAATGCTGTATCACCTCCCAGCATGGCAAGCCTGCATTTTAACACACTTGGTGTACTTAGTTTTTTCCCTACTGTATTCATTTGCCTCAGGCTGCTTGAGGTCTCCTGTGATAATTTTCCTGTTGAACTTTTGTGCATAAGTGGCTTGGGCAAGTTTTCTTGACAATGAAGTATGGGACTGCAATAAAATGAAGAAAGATAGAGTGGCACGACTACAATGGGAAACCAATCTAACCAGATGCCTCAAGGAAATGAAAAGGAGACAGACTATACCCCTTGAGCAACCCTTTTTTCCTCCAAGAGTTTAGGAAAACTGGTTAAATCTCTTCTCTCTGAAATAATATTTTGACCTTACTTTGGGAGTATGGTGGCAAACCACTCAACTAGTGATATTAACTGTAAGTTTTACAAACAAACGCTGTTTGAAGGCGGTAACACATAAATTTATGTGGTTCTGGTTTAAGTTTTGAAAATAAAATCTTGTTTAAAGTATTTGTTACCTAAAGAATCATAACGAAAATCCCCAAAGGCAAGAAAGTCCCAAAGACTGAAAAGACCTAGTGCGAGAGGAAAGCTGACAGAGACACCTCTCATGCAGAAAAAGTATTTTATTTTATATTCTTTATATAAAATATATTTAAAACAAGTAAATATTTTTTCTTTGAGAGTCATAAAAGTAACTGGTATATAACTATATATATACTTTGTTCTGGTTTTGTCCAAATTTAGAGGGAAATATCCCCTGATAGAAGGCAATTACAGCTGCCTCTCCCCCACCAGGTTCGGGAAAGAAATACTCTCGGAGGAAAGTGAAGGAAAAAAAAAACCTATTTATTTAACAAACACACAGGAAAAAAAAAACCAAGAATAATAATGCCACAGAATAAAATCTCTCGTTATGGAGAGAAGAAACCTGGAAGATTTTCCTAAAGTCCTTNTGAAGCACAGAACTGCTTTGAAAAAAGTTCATCTGGCTTTTCTCTTGCCTCCAGTTGTTTTAAAAGCACAGAATTCATATTTGGGCGATATGGGATACAAAATCATAAAGTCACCCCAAGACAACTTATATATAGTTATCTATGTATATAGCTATATATATAGTTATATATAACTATAACTATAGTTACTTGGCTATGGTCTGGCTGCGCTATACTGTTACCATTAAGTTGGTGCAGTATACGCTGCTGCACTCAATGCCAACTTTACTAACTGACACAAAGAGAAAGGGCAATTGCTAAACCAACTTTTATTCTACAGATAAAACTCCATGAAACACATAGCAGTTAGAGGGCTATGACTTCCCAAGTAAAATTTATCTTATTGCTTGCTTTACTTCTTTATCTTGGCTGTTTGGTGAGACTAAAACTATGTACACATCATAAACATTTGTACAAAGGTTACTAAAAAACCTACTTGTCCTACAATGTAAGCAAAGCTTTGCCGTAAACTAGAAATTAATTTGAAAACACAGAAAAGAGTGATCTTTCAAAACTATCTTTCACGTTACAACTGTTAAACACGTGTTTCCCCAAAAGTCCATACTAAGAAAAAAGCTAACCTATGGACTGTCATAGAAAATGGTTTGTTGTGTTTTATACAAGTCTCTCAAGAAAAAATCCAACGTTGACAACAATGAATTAATCATAAATATGCAGAACATAAGCTCTGTGACTTTTCAGCCATTTCAATATCTTTTACTCAATGCATACCAACAGTAAAAAACAAATCAAAACAAAGCATCCTCCTCAAATCTTCAATACACGGATGCAAAAAGACCTTAGTACTACAAACTGAAAGGCATGCAGCATATTTACTTCTGTCTTGACTGTAGACCTCTCATAAAAATATTAAAAAATAACCATTTCAGAAATGGATTTCAAAAGTGGTAGGAGCTGCTGCTTTTAACCCCAAGGTTTTAAGATAAAATAACCCCTACGGACCAAGCTGTTAGAAACCAGCTCAATTTTCACTTTCCTGGGGACACTAACACATAACTCATTTTCTTTGCGTTATTTTCCACTGAAGTAATTTCCATCATTGTCACAGATGTAGTCTGATTACCAATGGAAGGCAAAAAGCCTGGCTTCAATCACCAAGAAAATCATGGAGCAAATTTTCCCTGAAGCCACGTCTTAAGGACAGAAAGATGACTGGGAACAGGCAACATTGATGTAGCAAATGCAAACCAAGCCTTGTCAATCTGATTGCCTTTCTGTCATAAGAGAACTGACTCTGTGGACAAGGATATGTAAATAATTTCTTTTTTTTTACATCAGGAGAGTATTGAGAAGACGTGTGATAAACTCTTAAAATGAATTCTTCCTCTTCCAGTCCACAGACAGAAACTTTTTTTTTTGGTCAGGTTAACAAAGATGCCAAAAATTAGCTGAACCTTTTTAATGAGGAACAAGGAAATTTAAATACTGTCTTTTCAAAATAAATCATGTGCCTCGGCCTTATTTAAACAACATGTACCTAACCTCTGAGAGCTGTAACCCCAAGCTGCTGTTGTATGCAGAAGCGTAGTAGCATTCTGATACAACAGTCACTAGTGAAGGACAGTGAAAACCCAGATCTGTAAACCTGAATGATCTGCAGTACATGGAATGCATTAACCTACAGAGGTAGGAAAGAAACAATCTGTTTTGAAATCCTGCATTGTTTGGATAACTGGTGTATGCACTGCTCCTGAACTTCCGTGAATGCTTTTAAAAAGCTGTACCTTAGAGTACTTCAGGAGCTATAGAGACAGTCACAGAAGGCAGAACATCAAATATGGACAGATGTAAAGATCACTTAATGTTTTGCTGGAACAGTTTAAGACAATAAACTGGCAGAAGCTAGAAAAATCACTTTGTATCACTTAGTAAAGATATATTTATTAATATACAACTTTAGGCTATTAGATAATAATATGTATATAACTGTACATAAGTAATATGTACACATACATAATTCAAAATATTACAATCATAAATTCATAATTAACAGTCTATTCTGGTGAATGAGTTAAGTTTGTCAAGTCCAAATTTCACAGAAGAAATAAAAATCAGGATGTTGAGATGCTGGTTGTCAAAAAAGAAGAATTTTACTTAGCTTTTAGTCACATGAGATTGCTAGAGAGGGGGTAGAAACAGAAGATGCTTTCCCAGAGAGGGAATTTAACGGTTTAGCCTGTTCCATTGTGGGATCAGGCAAGATTAGAGCGCGCCTCTTTGGAGAATGACAGAAAGTAATCCTAAATGATGTGGGAACACACCCTTTTGTACATTTAGCTTTGTCCTTCTCTCTTAAGGAATCTAGCTACTGTATTCTTCTGATTAATAAATACTGACTTTGAAAAGCCTGCTTGATGGTCTGCAAATACTTGCCGAGACAAAGGATGACATCTGTGACAGAGGTCTATACTCATTGTGCCGAAGAGAGAAAATGTTGAAAACACAGGTCCTAAGCTCAAGAACAACAGAATTATGCATTTTGCCCTGTTAAAGAGGAGTCATAAATTCATCAATTTGAAAGAGTACACATCAAAAAGATTAAAAGACTGAAGGATGAAGAACATCTAATAAATGCATGACAGCATGTTACTTCTGTCATGCACTAAAGAATTTCACACTGTTTGATGGCAGAACAATGACTACTTAAATCATGATTCAGTGTAACAACTCCTAAGTTTTGATAAGCTTAGCAGCAAGTAGAATACAATACATACAAGTTTAGTACATAAAATTGAATCAAATTGAGACAAAAGAGCCAAATAAATACTTACTAGAAGATAAAAACTGCTTACAAAAATATAATTTTGTGTACACGATCTGAAAGTGGAAGAAAATGGCTATTGAAAGTTTAGAATTTCATTGTATAACTCCTCAGTATATAACAGATGTATAACTGTTCAGTACCCAACAAGAGGTTAGATATTTGACTGTTCACCAGAATGCACAAAAAGTAAAAGGCAATAGTTTCACAAAATCTAACAGGCAATAAACCCAAATATACCAAAGAGCATGAGGAGTTACACCAGACAGGCTCTTCATGCACTTCAACAAGCATGCAGTACTTTTTAACTCCCAGAAACAAACCCAATGCCTTTTAAGATATTGATACAGTATTCAGTGTTCTCTACTTTAGGAGTACAGGTTACGATTCATAAGAATCACATGTTTATTTTTCTAACCCAACCAGTTCATACTCACTCTCCTTACTCAGCCTTCTTGCAATATGGTAAGTGAAGACTGGAAAACTGGGATTCATGCAGTGGGGTTAGAGTTGTTGTGTAATCTTGTACAGTGGCATGCCTGGGAACTCAGAGCAAGGGCCTGACAGAACAGCATTAAACAGAATGAAAAAACTGCTGTGCACTTCAAGACACTATGGATTATGTTATAAAAAGGCAGCTATGTTTGAAAGGGCTAGGCAGAACAGAAAGTGAGTGATCTCATGAAATATAACACATGTTGAAAGAAGAGAAGAGCAGACAAGAGAATAAAAATTTAAAAAGTGAAACAAGAAAAGATTTCTACACATATACACATAGACATATCTTTACAGTCCACCTAAATACATGATTATTTGATATGATAGAATATTAACATCTTTATTAAAACTCTTTATAACCCTGGAATACCATTCTCTGACAAATTATGTTTCCCCTTTAACTATTTTTTTGTTTCTTTTTTTCCAAAGTTAACAACAACAACAATAACAACAACAACAACAACAACAATAATAATAGTAGTAGTAGTAGTAGTAGTAGTAGTAGTAGTAGTAGTAGTAGTAGTAAAAGAAACGTTGTCATCTAACATAGTGCTATGCTTTCCATGTGCACATCTGTAACACTTTGGCTGTGCAGTGAGCTGCTAAAAATGTGAACAAACAAACCAAAGCAAAACCTCAATATATCTGATAAAGCATCACAGATCCTGACTGTCAAATTTCTCTGCAAAAGGCCTGTGTGTTTAAAACCAGTCCAACAGCTACTTCCCACATTCTTAAGGACTACGGTCAGAAAGCTATTATTTCAAAGAGAGAAGAGTCAAGAGGTCCATAAAGAAAAGAAAGAAATTATTCAGCTTCAGATGGTGGTAGAAAAGCCAAAATTAGGTCAATAACATACTGAAGAAATGTTTAAGCTCGTATTAGAAAAGCAATCTGAAAAATAGCAGCAACAATAGATACTACCTAGTGATGTGACTGATGTACTATTATGGCATTTCCATAGCATTAAAAAAGGAGTCTGAAAAATAACATTCAGGCAAAATAATCCATGTGTAACATCGCTGCTCTTTCAACTGTTTCTTGCTTTTAAGATACTTTAATTTTGCTTAGAATGCCTTCATAGACTAGTTTCACCCTCTTACATGAACAACCAATTTTTTCTATGTAACTAACATGAATATGACTGCTACACTTACAAAGTTTCACTAAAGATGTAGAGACGTAGAGCATCATCTCAAATCCAGTGTTCAGTTTTGGGCACCTCACTACAAGAAGGACATTGAGAGGCTGGAGTGTGTCCAGAGAAGGGCACTGGAGCTGGGGAAGGGTCTGGAGCACAAGTCTGATGGGAAGCAGCTGAGGGAGCTGGGGATGCTCAGCCTGGAGAAAAAATGTATTGCTCTCTACAATTCCAAGAGGAGGTTGAAGCCAGGTGGAGATTGGCCTCTTTTCCCAAGTAACAAGTAACAGGGTGAGAGAAAATGGCCTCAAGCTGAGCCAGGGAAAGCTTAGATTTGACCCTGGGAAAAATTTCTTCACCAAAAGTGTTGTCAATCCCTGGGAAAGGCTGCCCAGGGGAGTGGCGGAGTCACCATTCCTGGAGGTATTTTAGACGTGTAGATGTGGTGCGCAGGGACTCGGATTAGTGGTGGACTTAGCAGTAATGGCTGGGGTAATAGTTGGGGTTATGATGTTGAAGGTTTTTTCCAATTCCAATCAATCACTTCTGTGATGCAGGAGATACAGCATATGGACAGCTACAGCTACAGGACAACACAGTCCTTCCAGCAACAACATCTTGAAGACAGTTACCAGCCAAGGTAATTAGCTCAGGAGTAATACCTCCAGCTCCAGCATAATGGTAACAAAGTTTCTGTTTCCACTGTTGAAGGGAGAAAACCTAGTTGAGCAGGAGAGGGTATGAAGCTAGGATATAGCCAGGATGATATGAGCACAGGCAGTGATAGTATTTGTTTTACAGCCTTAAGCTTGTGCAGACTTCTTATCTAATTACGCCTGAGTACATTTGTAGATGAGTGTTTAAGACAGCTCTGGGAATAGCATTTGCTGTTAAAGGCTTTGCAGTGATCAGCAGAAGTGCAAGCACTGTATTTTGTCAAGGAGAAATGAATCTTCACAAGCAGAGAAGACTGGACACCCACAGAAGAAGGCACAAAGAGGGCTAATGCAAGGTCCAGATTAGCCTTCCAGATGTGCAGTTATCCCTAGCAGAATCACCTATATATTTGACAAAGGATAGTTTAAGCCATTGTCAAGACATAACTCAATGTGATTTTTAAAGTAAAATAAAATAAAGTAAGATTGAAACACATGCTTTTAAAATAATCTGTATGCATTTTTTTTACTTCACAGAAGCCTGGAATTCATATAATGTTTTTCTTAAAATTGCTGAGTTAAAGTATATTACTGAAAGTACCTTTAGAGATCTAAAACGTATCCAAAAAGGACAAAAAGGTTTGATGCAGTGGCTGACAGACTGCTCTGTTTCCTATTGTGGCAATTGTTGCTTAGGTCACAGATCACAGCATGAAGTTACATAGAGCATGTGCTACAACAAATCTATATAATCAGGGAAGGACAGACTGTCAGCCTCAATTTTGCATTTTTCTGTTTTTGTCAGCATGTATCACTCCACAGCTCAACATAAATTAACTTTAACACAGGATTTTGTGTCTGTTAACATAACATTTAATACGTTCCAATGCAGTTATATTGTTCTGCTTTGGAAAACACAGTCAGAGGAAAGTGATGTAACTTGCCATTAATTTCATTATGACTAATGAAACTGAGGTTGTTCATACAAATCAATACAACTGGATGCTGAGAGTGAGCACAGCTGATGGGGAGAAATGAAGATAATTTAAAAAGGTTCCATACTGTGAATCATCACAAGTCGGCTTGAAAAATAATGAAGGAATTACTTTCAGAGAACTCGTTTTGAAGATCCTCCTTGCTTAATATCTGAAATAAGTTGTGTGTATTCTTCTATGACAGCTAAAGCTGAGTTTTGATGAAAAAAACCATAAATTATCTGTAATTCCCTAAAGAATAAGGTGTCAAATATTGACACCTAGAGTGCATCTCCAAGATGTTTGTAGCTGAATGTTTACACAATCTCTCTTAGAATAATAACATTTCCAGCATTAATTAGCTGTCCTGTATAATGAATAGAATGAAGCTTCATAAAATGAGCCAAGTGTATTCACCTAAGGAACTCTTTAAACAATAATTAGCATGATGAAATGCAAACAAAAAATGCTAGCTCCTAAGGGCTTGAAAAATACTTGTTTTATTAAGTATTTCTCCAATGTACTTCACATTCAGGCATCTAATCCATTCCCTTAAAAATAAAGGCCATTTTCTTGGGAACTGTACAGGAAAGCAGTTTAGCACAGTAGAACCTTTTCTCTCTAACAAAATCTAACTGGATCAGAAAATACAGAAGCGTTTATGCCAAATAGAGCATGTCTAATTATTAGCACTACACATTAAGAAAATGCCAAATTTAAAATATAAATATGGTTTCAACAGAGTAAAAATGCACAGCCATGCTAAAGTAACTGCTTATCTAAGTTGCTTAGTGGGCTTTAATTTTTCTTTTGGCTCCTTAACATAAACACCTTAATAAACACAGAAGTTTTTCCCTTTTATATGGTTATGCAAGAATGCAATAGCTTACCTAATAACTTCATTCAGGACACTCTGTTCAAAAGAAAACTAGAAACTGAACTAATGAAGTAATAATGAAGGTTTTAATGGGCTAGATAAAGAATTGGTATGTATACAGACAACATTCGTTTAGAAGATTAAAAAATTCACCTATTTTGAATCAGGTGTTTATTTTTCCAAAAAACAGAATGCCTTAATACTGAAGAAGACACTGTTTGTTTGCTAATTAGGATATAACCAGTAGCCCAAGTATAAGGCCAACCAAAGCTGTATATTGGGAGCTACATAGCTTTATAATAACGTTTGTGTGTCAGCCATTTCTTTTCATTAGTTTGTGCTCACGTGGCAATAACAATTTTTGATACACAAAGTACTAAATTTTCTTTATGCCAGTCTAAAAATAATAGTAAATACATATTTGCCATAAATGATAAGCAATGTTTATGACTATTCTTGTGAGGAAGAAGAAGGCCCCTGAAAAACTGTGGATATGAATTACTCGTAATTGCTCAAATGACATCATATGTGTTCATCTATACACTTTATCAACTCATGCTTGGAAACTTAAGTGAAAGTCATCTTACTCAAGATAGTAACAGTCACAGACAAACACATTTTAAGTCAGACAGCCACTGGAAGTTCCAGGTTCTGGTACCTTTACTCATTAATAAAGCTTAAATTCTGTAGTCTAAAAACAGTCTGATGAAAAACCTATTTGATCAACACTTGAGTCTTTCAGAAAACTCTTTGTTGTGTCACAGAAAAATTCCTTGCCTTCAGCAGTCATATCAGCCAGATAAATGAGTGCCTTTTTTCTGTAAAAAATAAAGCAAAATCGTGCCTTATTTTCTGTAAAAACAATCTTTCTTCTGGGAATGCTAAAGCAGTCTGTTCTATTATCAGGTAAAAAATTAAGCAAATTTTAGCTTATGGAAAGGACCCAAACAGTCAAACACTATCCAAATGAAGATGGTATACATGGAATCTTGTTAGAGAGTGGCAAACATTTATCTGTAGCACATCTGCAGCAGTCTCAAAGTCTTTTCTTGATGTGTAAGCAGTCACACAGGCTGAAGAAACAAATTTGCTCCTTTCTGCCGGAAGAATAATTACTTTCAATATTATTTATACTTTTGAGCAGCATGAATTTTAGAATTTTATGACGAAGAAAATGCAGTGAATCATTTTCTGTTTCATAATCCAGAAGGGTAAGCAGTTGTGTTAGCATAGTGGTGACCATGAAAGCAAAACTAACAGAACTTTCTCCAGATACACGATCTCAGCAGATAAATTCACTCCTATTTGCCTTGTTTTCTGACAGCTTTTACAAGGGCTGTACTCCTCTACCTTTCATTTCAAATGACTTGGTATACAGGTGACAGGGTCCCAATCCTTGTCAAACAATGTGGATCACAAGATTCCAACTGTATCCATAAATAAAGGCAATGCGGGAAATATGTTGATGAGCTATTTCCAAGCTTGTCATTAACTTCTATGCTGCTGAAATTCCACTACTACTATTCAGCTGAATTGTACGCACACCAAAACTAGAGCAGGCATGAATGAGACAAAACCAAAAGGTCAGTATGATGGCATTTGAACTCAACAGTTCCATTTTTCTTCAACAGTAAGAGGAGAAAAAGAAGACAAACTTTTGCCAAGGAAGTATTTTTTCCACCTCTCCCTGCTAGCCAAAAGATTCCATGAACATTACTCAGAAATATCAACAGTGCTGCTACAGATAAATTTCAACAGTGAACACACCTTTGTGCATGTAGTGTAAAAAAATAATTTTGATCCGTGCAATAGATCAATATCTTTGTTTTCCTCAGCTACGAGCACTGCTTTTATTCTGGATGCCTTTTGTTCTACTATATTGCAGACAATACATCCCCAAAGCTGAAATGGACTTCCACCACATTTTGTTGTTATTGCTTTTTGCCTCAGTATGTCTGTCTTCAATCATATTGACAGTAATTGCTTAAAAAAAAAAAGGTTTAAATTTCTTTTCATCCAAAACTGTACTTGTGCCAGAACACTGTGCTTACGGCTGTAAACCTCTATCCCTTGAACTTAAAACTTTCTTGGTTGTACAAAAAATTACGATGCTGCATAGAATCTACTCCGTAAAATCCATTATTGGCTAGGACATTAGTCAAGACACCACTAGACAACTGAATCTTCTGTTAAGTCTACATGTGGTAACTCTTCTTCCAGCCTTCTGAAGCGCCCCACTTGAAATATTTTCTGTCAGTTCTGTCTGTTACTTGCCTTGTTTCTTTCAGCCCATTTGTTGCTCAGAGTCATTCTCAAGAGCATCATAACTCCTACTCTATTAAGTAATTACGAAAACTAAATGACTCCTCTGCAAACGGAACAGTAAAATTCAACACGGACTCAAACCCAAAAGAAGAATGAGCTTATACAATTAACTACTGATTTATTTCCAATGTAAATGACAGTAAAATTAGGATAATTAGAAATTATTCATATACCTACACTTTAATTTACTTTGGCAAACAAATTATGTCCACAGATTTGTCAAGTTCCAGAATCACCCAGCAAATGAGTAAAATGCTGTTGGGAAGCTAGTATTTCAGAGCTGTGTGAAGTACATCTCAGAACTGTAACCTGAACAAAAGCCAAAATCCTCTTTCACTGCACTCAACAACATGGCAAGGTGAAAAATTCAAGAAACTGAATTAAAGCAAGTCTTATCATGGAGGGGAAAAAGGAATAAAATTATTAACAGACAGAAGAAGTTTCATACATGAACATCACCTATAACTTTCACTAGTGGTGAGAGACACTACCTCCACCACGGCTGACACTATCTCCACCACTAACATTTTTTGCCATCAAAATGCTGTAAGCAGAAAGCTGTGGACTTTTTACTCCCTTATTACTGGCTTATTCCTATCCAAGGGATGACAGATCCATGACAAGGAAGGTAAGGAAAGAGAAAAGAACAAAGGTAGCTGCAGGTTTGGAGACCTCACAGTTTTTCTACTCTTCTGTTTTCCAGGTTCCACAGACTTTATGCCAAAGCCATTCCCAAAGCCTCTAAGAAGACTGAAATTCCAAGAAATGAAATCCCCAAACTGCAAGACCTCTCCTTCAGTCTTCCAATCTTTAGTGCAAGGTAGGAAAAAGACGCTTACCCTTCATGTAACAGTTTCAGTGAAAGAAGCCTAAGCTTATGCATCTTCTTGAGTTTTTGAAACTGAGTGTTTTACTGATTGATTATATTGGAGAATGGCATTATCACGTACTATTAATGTATTTCATACTCCTTTAATGAAAACCTCTCATTAAGATCTCAAGTAAGGAATTCAGTCTTAAACTGTAATTACAGCTACATCACTAAGACAGGGTCCCTTTTTGTCTACGAATTCATTTTATTTTCCATGCAAAAAAACCTGTTTTAAATAAATAATCACTTTCTGGGATGTCTATATAAATAAAAGTAATCTTTTCTCCAATTCCCACCTGAAAAAGCTAAGAAAACCAAAACAGATTTTGTTTTCTTGGCAAAAGTTATACTGAAAGTTTTAAGAATGGCAGATGAATTAGAAGGAGACAAGTCATAACTATGTCATAAACAGATGGCCCCTGTAAGGGTTGATAAATAGTACAATAAGCAACAGACTGTTGTTTAATTCATCCACTCATGTTCTAATATATATCTTGTGTACAAAATTAGATCTTGGTTGCAACTTTGGACATGGTAAATGAGAAACAGAAATCTGAATTATACTAGGTAAAATTTCCCTTTATCTTTCTAATAGCCATAAGTAACATCATAACACCTACAGAAAATAGTAAAGGTAAGATGACTGAGAGTTTCAACAGAATTACACTGTAAATCTCTTTAAAAACTGCTTATAATGCAAAGTTTTCTCTCTTTTTTTTTTTTTCCCAAATGTAGCAGCAAATTAATCCATATTTCTGTAATATCACTCAATTTAGGGCTGCATGATTTGGTTAAGAGAGAATGAACATGGATTTATTTTTTTGTTATCATAATGCAGTTATTTTCAAACAGTTTTTTGTATACTGTAGGAATCTGCAATACTTCTGAAGCTTCATGGAAGACTCAAATATGGCATACAGTGTTCTACACATATTTCTAGAACATTCATATTTCCATTACAAAACTTGTAGAGATCCATCAGTCAAGGAAGGCTGAATACCACTAATGTGAATCAATTGCTATACTGATGTATATTTTACACTGGGGTAGGTATATTTAAAAGAACAGTGAATACTGTCACATTTAAAGAAGCAAATACACAACAAAAAATGCTTAATTTCAAACAAAAGTAGGCATTTCTACATGTACTCATGTATAAATGTACAAATGAAATCTGCATGGACTTCTTAAAAAGATTAACAACACACCCAAAGAATCATTTGCTTCATCACTTGGCTGAAAATTTCTAAAAATTTAAAACACTCCCTGTCCCCATGCCTTCCATAGACACCCACTCCTTCTTTAAAAAGATTTAATAGAAAGATAAAAATGTGAACTTTACATTTACAAAGACAGACATTCAATGGTTCATTGGGAGATTAAAGTCCAGGATCCTGAGACACTGAATGAAATCATCAGTCTTTTCGAATGAGATACTGTAATATCTTTGTCTATTCTGGTTGTTGCAAGTTAGCTGTTGAACTAAAATTAACTTCTAGGCCTGGACATGCCCAGAGAAATTATCTGCAGAAAATTATTCAAGATCTTACAGTAAAATCAACATCTTGAATGAATTTTAAAAACACCAAGAAATTAGAGCATGTTCTGGAGCATATATCGAAAAGTTTTGCAAAGAATCAAGTGGAGCAGCCAGCAGTAATTTTTTCAGAATTTTACACCAGGTTAAGACATAGCTTCAAGAAGGACACATTGCCTTAATATATTCTCAGTTCAATAGACGAAGACACCAGTTAACAGGGTGGAGACCAAAGCTGGGAAAAAATTTGAAGCCTCCTCACCAGACATAATTACTGCCTGTTTACTTCTATTTAATCATTTCAAAGCAGAAAACAACTGAAAAAATTTCATACACAGAATGTTTTACCAGCAAATATTAAGTATCATCTGCTATAAAATCAATTGTCTTGGTGCTTCTTCTAAACTAATTGTTTTTTCTGAAAATTATCACTTTTATGTAGTCTAACTCAATAGTTATGTAGGCAGCCCTCTTCCATATCTCCATTATACACCTATATTAGAAAGAAACTGCTATTTTGATCTCAGTGAAAAGTGCAAACATGACTTTGATTATTTAGATTCCATTTTAAACCAAAATGTAAGCATCTCTCTCACTAACTAAAGGCCAGCAATGAAAGACCTTGAAGAATGGACTGCATTAGCTCCAGAAGAAGAGTTACTTTACTATGTTAACCAATATCTGGACATCACAAAAAACACCTAGATTTAGGGCTGTGACCTGTTTCCTCTAAATATCTCAAAGATGCCAAACTCTTTTGGGAGTGAAGAAACTTCAGCTATTTAATGCTTATGTTAATGAGTTTGCTGCTTAATTTTAGAAAATAGTAATGTAGTTCAAAATGTCCTTAATGAGTACTGTTTAACAGTATCTTAAAAGAATAGATATTCTACATTGCAAGACTTCAGAGATAATTTTCAGAAATTATATGCACAGAATAACTCACTCTAAATCAACTGAACTGCTCACCAGCTCAGACCAATGCTACACAAACATCCCAGTTATCTGAAACAAGCACCTCTCAGGGCAATTAACCTGTTGCTGAGGCATAGTTAATGCTCATAGTGTCTGAATGTGTAACAAACCTCCAAAGCATAATCTGTCAGTGCTAGAAAATTTTGCTGCACCTTTAAAGCTGTGGAAATAGTCACACAGATTCAACGGGAACTGTATGAGTTCCTTGTGTCAGAACAACCAGAAGGGATGTTTTTTTGCAGACTGTAGGAATCTGCAACACTTCAGGCTCCCAGTCCACAGGGCCTGAGCACAAGTTTCACATTATTTACCACTTTTCTGTATTTTTAGTAAGTACTTAGATGATGCTCATCTCCCTAGAATATACAGTCACTGCTAGTAGATTCAGAAAGTTCAGATGTAAGGCCAATTTCACATCTACAACCATTTGCAAATTGGTTCTACAGGGACTGTAAACTGTATAGACTAACGTATCCATTTTGACCTCTGAAGTATTTCAGCTAGTGAGCTGAATATTTCAGCTATGTGAGCTACACTCTCATAAACTTCACATATAATCATAGCAAAAGTGTGTTAATGACAATGCTAGGACATCAAAATGTACTGGTGAACATAGATAATCCTATTTGTCCTAGTTGTCTGGTTTTTTAAATATATTTGTCCCTGAACTAGTTAGACCAAATACTAGGGAGTAAGAAGTCAGTGCAAAAAGCACTTAATAAAAAAATATTTTATATTATTTTATCATCTTTCATCTCAATGAGATGACATTTCATAATAAAAACAATAACATGGTTTGTTTCCTTTTTTTTTATTTAATAAATGAAAAATAAACTTTTTTTTTTTAAATGACCCTTGTCTGCCATGTGGGAAATCCTTTAGTTCTGAAGTAAATTAACAGCTCAGATTGAACTACCATACACCAGATGTGGCACAGAAGTGAGATGCTGGTCACTGGAGTGATGGTGCCACAAGTACAATTCCCACTGCAGCAACTTGTCAGCTAAACAACATGCAGCCACCCTCAGTTTGCATAATATATTATCAAGAAATCGATGCTATGATATATATATATATGTATCAATATATATATATCTCAATACATATGTATCAATAATATATTATCAAGAAATTGCAGTGTTCAATAAGCACATTAAGGACCCTTTCAGATGAGATAATTTCACAAAATGCTGTTCTCTTCATGCAACTTTACAGAGAGAATAGTGGCCATTTCTGTTTGGTTAAAGACCTGCAGCAGCAAAAATCATGGATGTGGTCAAGTGGAACTGACAGAGTTTAGTTTTAATGTTCCCCTGGGATTCAAGAACTCCTAGAGTGTAAGTACCTTGCATTTGTGCGTAAAGCCATTCTGTTCTAAGCATTATCTTTGGGAGACAAAAATTAGAATTCTCCTAGCACTGATATTTTAAATTAAATTTTCCAAAAGAAAATCTATGCATGTAGACAGACAATGGCTTCAGCTGTCAGCAACAAGTGAAGGTTATTCCCAAGGAAAAAGAAATTGTATTCCCCAAAATAAAATCTAAGAATAGTTACATTCAACATTAGAGGCTGGTAGGAAAAGTTTGAATCAAAGAGAGGTTTGCTTCAAGTAAAACACGAGAAATTTTTTCGTATCTGTTAAACATTTTTGTTCTCAGTCACACCTGTAGTCCATTCCCAGATACACTTGAAAGAGTTACTTAGTATGGCAGCAAAAGAACATATAATAGGCATTATCAGTCACTCAGGAGGATCTAACCTGTCATAATCTGAAGCTTCATTCACTTCAATGGCACTATGGTGATTTTCACGACCAACAACCTGGACCACTTT
>VXBT01012915.1:0-30140 GCA_013400235.1 Oriolus oriolus | reverse complement strand
GAATGTAAAGGTTTTACTAGGCAATCTTTGACAATTTCAGTGAGATAAACCATTTTTAATAAACACAGCATGCATATTCCAATGTATTTTAAAAGCTGTCACAGAGGATCTACTGCCTTTTCATAGGGGGAATCACAGGTGCCTAGGACTAGCTTTGTTCAGGAATACTGACAAGTATATAGGTGGATGATCAGGAACATACGTAATCACATTATTCAAGGCATATAAATATTGTTGTTCAAGCCACAATTTAAATTTAATTTTCTGGCATGTAAAATGAAAGCAGTCAAGCCTCTGACTTGAAAGATCAAAACTACTTCACTCCCCAGCAAAAAAAAATACAGCTAGATGCTTGTTAATTGAGTCTTAGGGGACAGAAGATAAGCAATAAAAATTAATTTCCCTGCTTATTGTACACTGATGACTTTTGGATTACAAAATAAAGCTGAATACAGTTTCCTCAGCTATTACCTAAAGTACTTTACAAAAAAAAGAAAAAATTCTATTTCATCTTTTCTTTGCCCAATCCAAAGTGTGTGAACTTAACCCAAGAACAATAAAAATATTCTAATTGTTGCAAGGTGTACAGCAACATTTAGTTAACACATCTCACAAAGAAACAAGATTCACATATGACATCAGGTTTTAGTCCTCAGATATCTGAGATTTATTTTTGGACATAGAAGGACATTAGAGCTTTGGACACTAGTTACCAAGTTCTAAAAGAATTCATACCAAGCCAGGATGCAGAAAGGTTGAAAAATTTTCAACAATCATTTCAGCAATGATTTTCTTTGGATCAGGTTTCAAAATTTATATTTAAAAAGATCAAGGATTTCATATTATATGTATTACATTACTGCTATCAGTAAATCCACTGATAACAGTTAAAGAACAGTGAGGTTTTATTTAATAATTTAAACAGATTCCTTTAGTGAAATCATTCCAGAAGTATATTTTTGATCCTGAAGAAATTAGTTAAGTGACCACTTATTTGTTGTTTTGTGTACCTTATCATGGTTGAAACACTGAGAAGTTACAAGGTCAGCTGGCAGAGATTCCAGATCTCTCAGTTCCAAAAAGGTGACTCCTGTCTCTAAAACAAAACCATCTTGAGCAGGACCACCAAAGAATCTTAAACATAATTTAAAGATATCACAAACCTGTCATAAGCCCAACTACGTGCTCAAATTTTCAACCAATTTACTTAGAAACAAAAATACACATTTCAGAAAGTTGGATTTTTTTTTTTTGCAAGACCCATGCTGCACACAACAAAATTATTTAACTAAGGTCATGCCTATACAAGGAAAACTGCATTGATTTAACTAAACTGATTGATTTTAAATCCAGTTAAACTGGTGCAAACATCTAATGTAAATGCACTTATCCCAGCTAAGACCTCACTTAAATTAATTTAGCTTACTTCAGCAATTTATCAATGTTAGCTAAACCAATTCTAGCAAAGGTTAAGCAGGTTTAAGTGCTTCTGTATAAGGAGTTTGAACAGATTTAACTATATTGACTTAAAAACACTTTAATTAAAACAGTGTAACATCTCATATGGACAAGATTTAAATCCCCAAGGCAGAGAAGCAAAGCAGCAAACTGAAATTTGTCCTGGCTTCCACCTGGGTACCCACCCTGCTGACAAAGGGTACATAGGCTATGTAACCAGCATTTGGGAGGAGGCACAGTAGAATCAAGACTAATTTCAGATGCCAGAAGATTTTGCAGGACCAGCAGAAAAAGGAGAAAATAAAAAAAAAAAGCAAACCCAAAATCCCAAATGCATAGTTCAGGATTGAGGAAACCTGGTCTGGGTATAAAATCAAATATAACACAAGTACCATTCTAGCTTTGCATTTTAAAAAGTCTGCTCTCAGAATGAAAACTTGCATATCTGTTTAAGACATTAAAAAAAAAAATAATACGGGTGCAGTATTCAAAAAGGGTTTCCCTCTTTCATATCAATTCAGTCAGTCTTGGAATTTCCTAGTATGTATGTGTGGTAGCCTCATCACATCTGTTTTAAAATGAGCCTCACAAGAGGGATGACCAGTAGCAAAAGGCATCAAGATCAATTTTCTCCTGCCCATCAAAACAGTAACCACTGCACTACTTTAAGCAAACTTTCATACTGGCTCATCCTTGGCAGTCTGGAGAGGCATGGATCTGCAGAGAGGTGCAGGGCAAGCCCTTCACACCTCCTGGCTGGGGAGCAAGTGCAGTCCAGAGGTGACAGCGTCCTACTCCATCTGCGCTAACACAAACACACCTGTTCCCCCACCTTGGCATACGAGCAGAATCGGTGATGATCAGAGCAGCTACAGCCACTCAACGCATCTGTACAAACCCACACTTATTTTTGACTTCATGATTCTTAACTCTGTTAGCTCAAGATTTTAAAAGAATTTACAACTACTAGAATACAGAGAGCAGCTACAGCAGAGAGGCTTTCATTCCCTTTAATCCTGATGCACACACTAGTATAAACTCACTGCAGCTGGCACAGTTGTATATTACATTTCCACCAGACTACTTTCTGCCTTTTCTCTCTGATTTTGCAGACATTCTTCTCTCTTTCTGGCAGTCTGAGTGCAATTTCATGATTCTGGCTAAAACCCTGTTTAAATATGCTTTTCCCTTCATGACCCCAATCCTACTAGGCGAATCAGCTAAGATATTCTGTGTGGAATATATGTCTGAATCCCTCCCTTGACACCTGAGATCATCACCATTACTAATTGCTTAGTCTCTTCTGGTTTAATTTTTAGCATCCAAAATTACTTTTCTCACCAAGACATACAGCAAATGCACAACTAAATTAGAGATTGCATAAGCTTAAAACTGACTCATTTAGAGACATTTAATAATGTGTTCCCAACTGAACTAGATCTTGTACCGCCTCTCAACTTTTAGGAGAATGAAAGAAACAATTGTAGTTTAAATTTTTTAAAGAAAATTCTGAATTGCTGAATTTCAGTGCTTTAGAAAAGATGTCTCTGAAAATACAGCAGTTTATGTTGATTAGATGATTTACTAGGATACATAAAAATATATCTGTAATTTTAAAATGTGATTTTAAAGAGGGGCTGGGTATTTTAAGTGGTATTTCATCAAGCAACTCTATCTTTAGCTAATTGTCCCAGTATTCTTTGCTAACTCTGATAAACTTTTCAAATTATCAGGCAACTAAGTGCAAGGTTAAGTCTAATCTCAAATACTACCGATATTACTAAGTTTGAAAGAAAGAACTTTATTTGCTTATGATGTCACCATGTGTTTTTCACACTTAAATGTGCTATGAACTGTGTGCCAACATAAAGCTGTATTCTCTCTTTAAAGACATAGTAATAAAATGTAGAACGAAGTTGAGGATGGATTAATCTCATCTAATTTTAGCCATGCAAAGTGATAAGTCTGATCTTTGCTGTTTGTCTAACTAAGCTCTGAAGTCAGCTCAGTGGAGAGGTACTTCTGGAGATGCTTGAAAAAGATGAATCATCCTTGTGGGCACAGGTCTTGCTCCTCACCAGCTGAAGAGGTACAGATGACTTACTCATGGCTAGCACAAGGTGAACCACACTATCTGACTAAATATGGAAGGCAAACATAAGCAAATTGAACAATTACTTACATATTTTCTATGAAAATTGCTGTTATTTTCATATAGTTGTAACATATGGGAATGGTCGTAACATAATCATGCCATACTTCTAAAGTGTAATTTTTATGAGGATAATTAATTTTGTTTACTTTAAACAGAATCCACATGAGTAAAACACGACACTTGCTCGTGATGCATATGAATCAATGCGCAATAAAAAGCTTGCGGGTTTAAACACCTAACAGTTTTTACAAAAGGAGCAAAGGAGGATCATAACTTAAGATTCTTTGATAGAATTATTTTTACTCTGTATCTTACATTATTGTCATTTAGAGAACTTTAATCACTTCAAGCTCAAAGTCTGCTAGCATGTTTTTACCCTTTTTTAGAAAATAAATTTTTGCTTTATTATAAATGTTGCTATATTTCACACTGTCATTCATCTTAGTGTAGACTTTGTATGAATTACTGCAAGACAAGCATGGAGGGCAAGTTTTGCATGACTAGTGTTTTGCTAGCATGCCATCAAAACATAACTGTTTTAATTGCTACATGTTGCTATTGTCTAGAAAGTTGCCGCAGATATAAACCTCTGATGAATACATAACTCAGCTGATAAATACATTTATACAGCTTTAAAAAAAAGAAACACACACTACACAATGCTTGGCCCTTAGGTGTTCTGTACTGGGCACAAACTAACATCATCAGACTGGAATATGACACTTTTTATTAGCCTCACATGCAGGAATACCTTCGAACACACCTTAAATCCTATGAACATTTTTTCCCCAAATGGTTGTATTTTAAAATTACTTCCTTTACTGAATACCTTAAAAAGGCTACCAAAAATATCTGATACAGATATTTGATGAAAGTGCTACAAAGTTCTGCCAGCAAACTTGATTTTGCAACCATCACTAACACCCCTGGTTGCTTACAATAAAAGTAGGCATGAAGATGAATAATCCCTAAATCAGCCCTGCTGCAAACTAATCACTGAGTGAAGCGTTTATACTGGAGAAGATCCATCCTAGGCATCAGTAAAAATCTCTTGTACCTGACCATCACATCTTTCTGAAGGACCTACTGTCTGTGCTGGATCAAATACAACATAACAACAACAACACAAATTTAAGCCTTCAGGAATTTTTAACTCAAAGATGGACCCGATGCTGCCGGGAAGTGCTCATGTTCCTGGCAGAGTGCAGTGTCAGGGCAGCCTGGATTTCTTCTCCTAATGGCCCAGGTCCATGTAGAGGAAAACCCTTCCGCTTCAGATGTTACCAACAGAAAATAGCAAGCAGACAAGTACAGTCTGAGTCTGAACTAAGAAGGAAATAAATAAGGTGGACAAAAACATTTTGTGAGAGGATTGGTTATTTGCCAGGTATGAAAATGCGGGAGTAGACAAATGCCCCATTGGATCCCCCTTAGCAGAAGGACAGAATAAATGAAAGAACCTCACGAGTGGCTTAAGAAACATAGCATTGGAATATAACTGAGTCACTGTAGCTTGAATCGCTTCATATTAATGAATGTAAACAGATTTGGTTTTTGCTGCGGAGTACAGTAAGTACGCTGCTATAGAAATGCAGTAAGTTGGATTAGATACAGCTTATAAATGTATTCAAACACTCTATAGCTATGTTTTACAATTTTATAAGCTATGCCTTTACAAATAATCAATCTGTCTACCCTGCAGCTTTGAAAAAATAAACCAAACAAAAAATTACCAGCACTAATAATCAGCAAGTGACTAAGACACATTTTTCTATCTCCTTAGTAGTGATATATTAGTTTAATCTCTACAGTACTGGCAGTGCAATCCTTTCCATATGGACACCCATATGCTACTTTACTAGTAACATATCTTCTAGGAAATAGCCATATGTTTCACTTTTAAACCTGCATAATTTGAAGACTTCCTTGTATTTTTATTGTTGTTCTTACTGTGCATTTGAAATACCTGTGGGCATTAAGTAGCACAACAATAATTAATATTATACTGAACTACAGTGCTACAATTGGAAGTGCTTCCATACTGTTCGCTGTTTTCAGCAATGCCTTTTTAAAAAATGAGAAATATTTCTTGACTTCAGTGTTGACTATGCACACTTTCCCCCTCTGTTCCTAGGAAGAGCAGTGAGTATTCATTAATGCAATACAAAGCAGATAAAAGAACACTCAGTCTTGAATTTGGTTCACTGAAGGCAATTCAGTACTTTGCATCTTGGTGCAGCCACAGCATTGCTCCAGAGTACTGGGGTGTCTGAACATCCATCCTGCCTGTGGGGCCAGGCTCAAGGCGTGAAAAACTGAAAAACTGTACTGTCCAGGACCAGGCTGGATGAGGATTGTCCTCTCCACCCACTCTCCCTCCCCTTCACATTGGTCTGCTTACAGCACTCAGGGGTGTTGGCCACAAGAGCAAGCTCACATTTTGGTCAGGGAATCCATGCAACCCTCACACACAGACTGGCAAAGAGAACACAATGAATACAATACAATTGTACTCAGTTGAATGCTATTGAATAAAATTTGCATGTTATCTTACTCTCTCCTACCTCTGTATAGCTCTGTCTCTTTCAAGAGACTGAGACACACTGTGGGTACAGAAAAAGATACTGTTCAGGCTACTAATGGCAGAGAGCGTTAACTTATAAAATTCCTGAGGAAACAGATGTCATGGAGATGAGCTGTTTCTGAGCCCCTAAGATTCAACCCCTCATCTTGAAATCCAATTGCAGAGGAACTCCCATGTGACTGAGGAAAAAGTATGTCCTTGCGGAAAAGTAAAATAAGCTTATGGTCTTTTTCATGCCATATTTTTTTCCCATGTCTCAAATTACAACAGGTAACCAAACCCAAAGTCAATGCGTAAATAAAAATGGCAGAGTTCTGTTAAAATCTCTTATCCTCCAGTCTCTAGTAACATTTGCTAGTCTAGGCATGGTAAGTATCACAGATTCTCATAAAGAAAAAGCTAATTAGCCTGGTATTGACTTTGTAAGATCTTTCTAAATACTTTGATTCGTTGGTTTTGAATTTAAAATAAAAATTAAAATTGTCCAGTGAAAGAGTCTAATCAGCAGCTCTTTACTGCCACTTGTAAAAACATTTTCACAGCATGACCTTTTTTATTGATAAACAACTGTATTTTTTTTTGCTGTTTCAGTATTATGTCACTATTTCTTGCTTGATTTGTTCCCACAGAGAACAAAGAAAATCTGTTTATCTGAAGGTTATTTAGCATGCAATTCATAAAATGCTTAATCTCAGTAATCTCAGTTTTTGCAGTTGCAGGCTTACTTAAAGATACACAACCCTTATAAACTAATTATTATGCATTACTAAAAAAAGTCTCTATCAAAATGTCAATTAAAAAAAGTAATCTAGTTATTTTTCAGTTGATTTATACTGCTGTTTATCCACGTAAAACACATCAGGCTAAAATACCAATCCTCCAAAACAGAGAGCTATCTAGATATCAGGTAGTGTATGCTCTTTCCTTTCTAGTGGTCACACAAAGTGAAAATGACAATAAAAATGCAGGGTATTAAGGGACAGGGTAACTTTGCTTCATAACTGATGTCTCCTTCTATACTTTTATCCACTCTTCTCAAAAAGAAATACAAGCTTCCGATTAAGGCTGTGATTGTAAACACAATTAACACACATGCAGAGGTTCTACATCTAAATAACTACACAAACTTCACTTACTTTGTATCATTGCATATATATGCATCTTTCTGCACAATGAACACAGCATACTTCAGTGGGTCTACTTATAGCAAGAAATCTGCAAAATTAAACTCTAAATATAGAAATGAAATTTATATAACCCAACACTATATCAAACGTGATTTTATTTCTCTTCTTCTGCCCTTGGTTTATGCCAGCAGCAGATGATGAATTTAATTTGAGTTATAGTTCCCACATTCATGTGTGTTTATATACACTAATTCATCACTACACAGAAAAGCCCTAAAGTATATTAACACAATATGTTATGATTTCAGACATCTGCTTTATTTGTTTTGAGAACCAGAAAAGATAAATGATAAAATATTACTACCAATCTCATTTACAGTAACTCATTATTTTACTAAAATAAGATTGAAAAAATATTTCTATCTCTAAAATACAGCCATAAAGAAAATTCTGAACAACAATGTATTAACCTCTGATTTTGAATTTACTTATAGCCTGAGATCAATTTGCACCACATGTCTCCTGATACATAATTGAAATACTTATTTCAGAAATAAAAATAATTAGTGCAGAAAAAACAACAAACTTCGAATTTACTAGGAGAGAAATTATGGAGTATCACAGTTAGTAACAGCCTTTTCTGCCATCTGTTTTATATTCTTACAGCCCAACATACAAAACAAATCGAACATATTAACCTTCACCTGACTATTTCAATCCTGAATTTAAAAAAAATATTTAAAGTTTCAGCACTTTTAATTCTGATTATCGTTCTTTCTCCTTAATAGCTGTGTAACACAATGTAAATGCCAAAATGGGATCTTTGAAAACTAGAAGTAAATTGACTTGCAGAGCTGACTACAGAATTAATTTACTAGAACAAAAGAACAGATTACGGCTTATAAAGACTGCCATGACACACTAATTTCCATATTTAATCATGTCACTGCAGGAAATTTTCTGTGGTAAATTCCAGGCTTCATCATTTTGTATAGTGCACCTACACATACTGTCAGCACGGTCACTTGGGGCAGCAGGGCTAACACCAGACCTGCCAACAACCGGCACCGGGTCTTTGACCTGGTGCCCCAAGAGAACACAGGGTAAACAAAGCACATTCAGTTCCTGCCTGTGTCAGTGTGCCCACATTTCCCTTCTCCTGACCTCCACACACCAACAAAACCTGAAAAGCCCAATGCCCCATTTCAACATGACCCATTGTTGTTTGATTCCAGTCAAGTGCGGCAGAGGAGGAGTCTCAAAGTTGCCAATTTCTCATCAGGTTTTAGAGAACTCTCTTCTGAGGATCCATCAATGCTCACATGGAGGAAACAATTGCAGTGTGACATCAGGGGCTCAACCTCAGCTCAGCCCACAAATGCAAATCCAGAGGAAACCATGCTTCATTAGTAATGCTTCTCAGAAAAATCCATGTACTCTAACACAGAAATATTAAACAGAACAGAAAAACGTAACTAATCTGAAAGTTTCTTTTCAATACCTTTGAAGATATGCACAAAAGAGTGGTATTCTTTCATGTATCATAAAATATGAGTACGCAGAGGAAGTATATCCAGTTTTAAATAATTTGATCTTTTTAGCCCAGAGTAAACAATGGCTCTGTAGTAAAGTACACAGAAACAGGTATTTTCTATCTTAAAATAATTTCAATATTCAAACGAAGTGATTTTTATCTTTCTGATGTTCACATAACAGCAAAATGCAGAAGAATGGGTTAATGCTTCCTTGTCTTTCCACCTAAATGGCTTCTTGAGCTACAAGAAAAAGCAGGTATACATAAAGAAACACAGTGGATAACATCAGTATTTAATGCTGTTCTATAGTCCCATCAACTGTGAGACAACTTCCTACCACTCACAATAGGGCTGCACCTACACCACATCAAAAGATCCATTTTGCATCTTTTCACATGGGGTGGTAGGTAACTCCTTTGGCATAAAGTAATTGACCAAGTTTGGTAAAAAAATAAGAGCATCATTTTGGGAGATCAGTGTGAACACAAATCTCAATCATCTTCCAGAATATACCATATTTGTACAAAGAAAGATACATAAATATCTTAAGTTCATCTGATATTCTTATGTGGCTGAAGCTATTTATTAGTATAAATCTGCAAAGGGCTCTATGACAGTTTAAAGACGATTGCCATAAAAGTTACCCTTTTCTGTAACTTTACCCAAGTTCTGAGATACTGTTAAATATTTCCTTAATAGAAATTGTCACCATCAAACACTGTCAAATACAGAACTATTCTTTTGGGAACGTTATATATATACATTACTTATAAGTATATACATCCACAGACACACACACATACACATTTTTATATATGTATGTCCTTCACCTTCATTTCCATCATGCTAGAAATATAATTTATCCAAGATGCTTAGCATTTCCTAGATGTACAAATCTGTTTGCCACTTGTGCACTTAGTTCACTCTCAAGAATTTTCTTGGTGCTGTCCTCAGACACTACATTGGGCCTTTCTCACTTAACAAATGTTTTTTCTTAAATTTGAGATATTTAACATAGAAGGATTGCGCCAAGGATCTTATGAATGTACAGGCAGTTTCATAGTTTAAAAATAACGTCGTATTGTACACATGTAAGTACATACAACACTTGGAAAATTATTAGAATTTTAGTAATGAGTAACTGTAAGCCATATTTCATGCAGTAGTGATTCATGAGTCATAATCTATGACAATCATCACACGTGCATAAAGGCATGCTAGTTGATTAACATGCTGTAATTCCAGATGCCATAAATTCATTCAGGTAATGTTTGAATCGCAATGGTGAGTTTCAAAACTGCTGCCTTTTCTATTTATAGCAAACATACATATTTGAAGAAGTGACAGGCTCTAACATCACATTTAAGAGCAGAGGAAGCCATCAGGACCTCTGCCTTGTCGCAGGCAGCACACAGATGGTATTGTCATACCAGACACCCCCTGCTTCGAGTCAGAGGTCACTGGTAAAAAGTAAACTTTACTGCTGGCTCAGGGCAATGTGTTTGAGAATTCTCATTCACTTTTCTCCATCCTGTTTTCCAGCTCCGGCAATGCACTTTTGCAAAGGCTGCCACCTCTATTTTCAATGATGCTGATCACCCACAGTGATGACACTATGTTTATATGGAAGTGAATAAATAAGGATTCTTTTGCAAGGCACCTCCACTATTTACAATTGTTTATGTAATTCTAAAATGAAAAAATCAGTATGAAAATCAAGATTAAAATTGGCTGAATTATGCAAGTGTGCATTTTTCTTATTCTGTGTACTAACAGAACAATCCAGAAAATTACCCAGACTGTGGTCACGTATTTTTGTCAACTTATTTTTCTGTCCCAAAAATAATGTATGTCAATTCATGTTTCTGTTTGATTTCGAGATTCACTGATCAATTTTATCTCATTTTGCTTTCAATCTCACACACTATCTTCTCCAGCTATGAGACTAAGGGTATCATCTTTGTATCTTTCCACCTTCTCAGGCATTATATTTCTTTCATGTTCTCTGAGAAACAAAAAAAAGCCATTATCTTCTTTATACTGATTTTTTTCCCCAACAATCTCGTAAGAAAGAGTTAACGTAAGAAGGATTTCTTGTATCCAGTATATGTTTCCATACATTCAGGCACACTCAGATTTAAAACAGAATCTGAAACATCAATAATTAAGGTTTTATTACAGGGAAGAGTTCTGAAGCTGTTTATTTCTCTTCAGCATTTCCACTGTCTGGTGAAACCAAATGATTTTTTTTACCAGAAACAGATAAAATTTTAAGACAGATTGGAACTGGATGATTTAAATATTTTAAAGCATAAGGATTAGCATTTTTTTTTCTTAAAAAAAAAAAAAAAAAAAGAAGAAAGAAAAACCAAAGAAGAGGCTGTCTAAACAGAATATGCTGAAAAATCTCAAATGAGAGTATGAGTGGCACAAATCCGTAAAGGGGGGCACAATTTAAACAACACACAGGAAACTTTCATAACTCAGGTAGAAAGGCCTCATAATTTATAAAACAATAAACCAACTAGTATAACATATTCTGTATCATACACAAAATCCCTCAGGAACAGCTACTTGGGAAAAACCATTCTCAAATAACTTTAAATATGCACCAGCCTAAAGAAACTGCATGTGACCCATGCAATAAAAATGTCAGAGTTCTCTTAAAATCTCTTATCCTCCAGACTCTAGTAACTTTTGTGAGTTTAGATATGATAAGTATCACAGATTCTCAAAAGTTACCATCACTGTCATTCCACTGGTGTGCTGAGCCTGCTGTCTTTCATGCTTACTGCGACTGCCTTATTGATTCTTTGCATTTTCCAGTTTCATTTTATTTACCTCTGGCCTCCAGTTTTATACATGGAGCACGAGCTCTGAAGGGTAAGGACCACAGGGACTCTTTTGTTCTGTTTTTCAACAACGCCTAGTGTAAGTGGATTCCCCAGTTTGCTGCTAGAGATTTTAGAGTCACTCATGGCGCTGTGATAAACAGTGCAGTAACACGGCAGATTAAAGACTGCTCTTGTGCAGCTCAGTATGAATGGGGACAGCAGCATCATGGTAACAGCATTACCACAGGTAGTGAAGGTATATCTTACACAGAGAGTAACAAATTCAATAAACTGCCTCAATAAACAAAAATAAATGCTTTCAGACACTGCAAGTTTGTGTATTTTGTTATTATACTCTGCCAAAGACACTCCTATGCAGCCCCGGAATTCAGCTCTACAGAGTATGGGAAACAGAAACCTTGTCAGCAGTACTGGTTTTAGGAGGAAAAAGGCACAAAATGCACAGTCAGACAAGGTGAGAGACTGGACAGGGTTTGGTGGCAGGCTCAGACCCCATCCTCAGGAATCCTACTCTGCAGCTGGGATGTACATGATCTATTGGCCTTAGATCACTGTGCTCTACAGAACCATGAGCTGCTCCATGGGCACAACCTGCTACCACAAAAGTTTCATAATGTTTCCCAAATTATTTTAAAATCACATTAATTAAATGGAAGAAGAAAAAAGAAAATAAAATCAAAGAACTAGCTACAGTATCTTATGAATTAATGAAGCCTGGTTTCCAAAGGATTTATGTTGTTGCTGATTTTTTAAATTGCATTATGCTAAGACTTTAGAGAAAAACCTCTAATATTTTATATATTAAAAGAACGAACATAGGAAGGAAAAGCCATCAATGAGCAAGGAACTCAATCAGAAGGGAAATGCTTACTGAGGATGAAGTACTCTGACATGTAATACAGAATTCACTCTAACAATTAGAGCATTCAGAGTAGCTATTTTTACCTGGATCTTTGAACATCTAATAAAAATTGACATATGGCATTTTAGACACTTCGCTAATTGGGGCAACTACTGGTGTTTCTACCTTTCACCCATAAGATTGTTTTAATGAAATTTACGGGAACTTAAAACATCTGAGACTTATCTGAAATTTGTCGAAAAACTAAAAGATAAGTATGTTTGTAGGAGGGCCAAAACAGATAAAAATGTGGAAGCAAACACAGAGTGACACAAAACACTGTAAATCCAAACACACAAAAGTTAGGCAAAGTGCTAACTAGCACTTAGGTTAGCTGCTTAATTTCATCCTTCATGCCTCCATGTGATGATGACAGAATGGTAATTAAGCATGAGATCCCAACAAACCCCTGTCACACTGAATGCGCAGAATAGATTGCTTGCCACTGAATGAGAATCAATTTCACGTTTCTTACTAACCTCAAAATGTACTCTTATTTTTGCACACAACATGCTTTTATGCCTACAACCTAGGGACATGGTGACACAGCTACTGTGTCTTTGTTCTTTACAAAAATTATTACCTGATGGTGTGTCCATAACTATACTGTGAGCTACATTGAATTGTATTATCATCACAATTTTACACAGAGGAACTGAGATGCAGATTAAAGCCAGAAACGGTCAGAGGGTTGAAACTATCGAATAATGCTGAAGTGCCTGGCAACAGAAGTTTTCACCATACCTCAAGAGCATCCTGACTTCACCTACGCACCCTAAATACTGTAGGTCAATACACTGGGACACAGAGGGGCCTGTAAAAATCTAGAATCCTTGCCCAGCACCACACAGGAAGCCTCTGGCAGAGGCATGCAGCAATTCAGCTCTCTGGCAGAGCATTTGGCTGTCTTAGCATGACAGTATGCTTTCTTCTACAGTCTCCAATTCATCCTCTACATATTTTCCAACTTCCGCAATAAAAGAAGCAGATGTACGACAGACAACAGCCTCATTGCAGCCCTAATGTGTCCCCAGTACACAACTCATCCTGTTCAAAGGAGAGAATGGAAAGCATTATGCAACAGATATTTAAAACCTATCGTGCAATGTACACAAAATAACCAGGCAACTAATCATTCAGAACTTTCCTCATTGGTGCATTGATCTTAATAAGCACTTGGAATCTTAATGTTAAATACCCTTTTTTCCTTTTTTTTTGTTTTGTTATTTGTAGAGCTATAAAATTTAGAAATCCATAAGTACCATCAATGGCTGTCATACAAACACGCAACATCCTGTTTCTCCTCCTTGAGACTAAGCTGATACAAAATCTCTGGATTCTGGAGGAATATGCTCTAGTGAGCAAAAATTTATTCATACCCGCCCCCCTGCTGTTTTCTTGATGTTTCTACCTCGTGTTTTTCCCCTATTTCATTGACCAACTCCTGATTCTTACCTCCCAACTTTTTCTACCCTTTTTTCCTTCAAACTTTTCAAACTCTTGCCTTCTTCTTTGTAGCGCTGACACCCACCCTTCACTTTGATTTTATCCTCCTCCTCTGTTTCAATCAACAACTTTCTAATTTCTCCTGGAATTTGTCTGCATTCCTTCTCCCTTGACCTCCCCTTTGAATGTCTCTGATCATTCATCCTCATTCGTAACAACTTCCTTCATTTTGGCTCGCCAGGATCCAGAGCACTGGATGGAAGAGTGCATGGTGCACAGGAAGTATTTTCTTTGCTGGCTTTCCCCACTGGACAAATGGCTGGTTACTTTATAGTTGCTAGTAGTAGCTGAGAGTCCCTAAAGGCCTGTGCCCTTTTTGCAGACAATTTAGATGAAGAACTGTGAAGGGATACATGATACCCACTACAGACCAAGTACTGCCAACCTCTGACAAGTATTCTCTGAATATACACAAACATATTGTTTTACAGTTTAGGCACATGTGGACGAATTTGTACATGGAGAGCAATTACACTAGTATGACCCTGACTTCAAACTTCATGTAATTTCAAAGCCATGACAGCTACTCAATGAAATTATTTTATTAATGGTTCATGTGGACAAAAGAAGCTAATTTAATTCTTGAAAACTGCTAAACTGCTTGAACAAATATCTTTCAGAAGGTTAAACTGAAACATATATCTCCCATGCAGAAATTATTCCCTGAAGTGTGGACAAATTGCAAAGGAATTCAAAACAGGTATCTAATGAAGAGTGCCAAACAGCCACAACTATGGAACACACTATTCCTTACAACTAGAAAACTGTTTGAACTATGTTATTGATAGTATTACTCATTGAATAGAAAAGAGGTAGAAATTTACCATATTTTTCTTACCCATCCCTAAGAAAACACTCACTGTCATGTAATTTATGATTCAATAAGTTACATTTTTGTATGATACAACTGAGGAATGTAATAGTGAAAGGCATTGTCTTGAAGCAAGCCACGAACAGTGCTTCACCTCCTCTAAAGCTCATTTGAAAGTATTACAAAGTGTTGAATCTCCTAAAAGGAGTAACTGCAGTTGAAAGCCATTAGTGTGCAACGCGACAGCAGCCGGCGTAGGAGATGAATGAGACCATCCTATTGATAAGGTCGCAATCGATCTGAGGCAGACTTTTTTAAATTAGTAAAATGTTGCAGCACTTTAGAAAGTGTCACCAACAGCCCTTCTCCATGAAAAATGCTCCAACTTGTCAGAAAACTGTAATTTATTATTTTAAACAAAAAAATTGCCTCATAGTGATAGAGTATCATCTGCGGCTTTCGTTGAAAGTGAGCTTAATTTTCTGAAGATAATATTCAGATCTGTACTCTTAAGTTTCCTCTATAACTACTCTTACAAAGATGCTCTACAAGAGTCATAAGAATTGCTTGAAAATTCTAGGATAGTGGTGAGGGTGCTGGGGCCCTGGCACAGGTTGGCCAGAGAAGCCGTGAATGCCTCATCCCTGCCAGTATTCAAGGGCAGGTTGGATAGGGCTCTGAACAACCTAGTCAAGTGAAAAGTGTCCCATGGTGAGAGGGTGGTCTTCAAGGTCCCTTCCAATCTGATCCATTCGATGACTCCAGGACACATTCAGATTCAAAATACACTAAATATAATTATTTTTATGTATATATATATACATACATAGATACATACATACATACACACACACACACTCACACACATAGATATATATGTATGTATGTATGTATGCGTATATATATATTAAAAAGGTGAGGGCCAACTTTAATTTCTTCAGAATAAAAAAAACTGTGTAAGGAATGCTTAGAATGGCTGGGCCTTTCAATCACTTCCAGTCCTTCAGCACATAGGATGGAGAGGTGAAAACTGAAAAGGACCATGACCTCATGCAACTTAAAACAAAAAAGTAGATGCTCATCCTCAGGGCCTTTCAAACAAAGGCTGTTCCTATGAGTTGCAAAGCACCCTTATCCTCCATTGTATGTCTCTATGCTCAGACCCTGGCAGGATTTGAAGTGTTGAGAGCAATATGGTAATGATGTTCACACAGAGACTGTGAAAAACCGGATCATTAGAGAAAGAGAAAAGCATAAAGGAATGGAATACTTCAGTTTTTTAATGCAAATTGACCTAACTTTTTTTCATAGACTTTAGAAAGAATTTTTCCCAAACACTACAGCTCCTGTTAAGCTGGTGCTTTTTAAGTTTCCTTTAAAAATATGTTTTTGAACACCAAAGAAGGATGAAAATGCCAATGACCAAGGTCATACAAGGACAGAGTTTCCAGCTGAACTCAGGCACTAACAGTGAATAAACTCCAATACATTAGCAGACATAAAAGCCGTGGTGCAAAGCATGTATTCTGCAATAACAAAATGCTAACTGTTTACATGTGAAAGAGAGAATAAGTATTAAATATAAAATGTATGTCTACTGTCCCAGCTGTATTTGAAATTCTCTATGCTGATACTTCTCAATTCTGCATCTAAGTTATTTAACAAATAAACTTAACTCACTAAATCAGAGGTCCTTAATTGTTGCCAGTCTCAACTGAGAAATGGCCAACAGCTGAGTCAATATAAGACCTGTTTATTAAAAGACGAACAATTCAACAGTAAATAAAAACACTATGGGATAAAATTTTTCTTGAAAGCTTATAGTGTAATTACCGTTTTCATGATACTTGATCTTTGTGTAAGTCCTTTAAAAAGGACAAAAATATCCGTACAGCATGTGGCATGGGTACAGTTCATACTGTCAGGTTTGGATATGCATATACATGGAGCATATTTTGTCCTAAAGCTAAAAGAACTTTAGATTGCATTAGGAAAAAGCACAGAATGTACTGCTACAGTTAGTAATGAACAGTGTACTAAAACTAAGACTATAATTCTAACACAGCTTCCTGTTAATATAAGGTAAAAGCCACTGTAGGCTGATAAAATAAAAAAGTAAAGAAATGGTAAATTTAGTAACGGTACCATTTACACAGCTACAGTGCATACTCTAAATACTTTGTTAAGTAGTTTCAAAAGAGTAAGCAATGACATTATTTAAATTTCATTATAAATACAAAATGCGTAAATAACACCAACTAAACAATTCTTCTGTAAATTGTACAATTTGTACAACAAAACAAAAATTGTACAATAAACAATTGTGTAATTGTACAATGTTAACATTACAGCAGAGCATTTACTTCACCATGCCACAACTTGTTCGAAAATACTATACCCTGACTGGTAGCAGGTTGGGGTTAGAATTAGTCTTCCTCTACAGATATGTTGTTTCCTTTTAATATTCTTGTGAAGCATGTGATCCTAGTTATTCTTAGATGCAAGATTTATTGGCCTGTTGGTCTGGTAAAGCAAATTATGTACTTAAGGACCTGAAATTCTCACTTTTAATTAGCCAGGTAGCTTTTTGTCTGAGAGCAATAAAAATAAACTACAACTAAAGAACTCTTCATGTGCAAGTATGTATTCTACATGCAAGTCCTACACAATTCATTCCAGTGAGTGTCTTCTCACAGTCAAGAACCAATGAAGCTAGGTCCTACACGGTGAAGTTAACAATTCCTAAAAACAATAAATGTTTCTCAAATTCAGACTCAACTCAAAAATGAAAGTAAATGGTTTCAAGGGAATTATATGTTTTCTTAAAATCAAGCAAATCAAAACTATTTTCTATTGCAATGCTGGGAAAGAAAAAAAGTATCTTCAAATCAGCATGACAGACCTGCTGCTTTAGTTGCCTCTTAAATTATGGGAGCCTGGTGTGGAAGACCTTAATCACAATAAAATGTCAAGTGTACAGGATGTTTGCTCCATGGAGTCCTTCAATTCCAAAGAACGATGAGAATAATAGTAAAACCTAAATTTTACCATGTAACCAACAGCAATAATAATAATCATAGTTTCAGAGAAAAACTCTGCATTCATATGATAGAGTATCAGTGCATGTTTGATATGAACTGCATGTTTAAATGTTATAAATTGCACTGCAAAAGGCACAAACTAGGACACTTGTTACCAAACTCGAATATTTTCTTCTTATCCACATGTCACGGAATCATGATGGTTCCTACTCCCTCTTCTGATTCCGTGAGTCTTCAGTCCTTTCTGTACAGCATCTCAAAATGCAGATGTTGCAAGCACCGAGCTGGTTTGCACCCAAGTTCCTTCCTGCATCTAAAGGATGCTCCAGACTACTGATCTCCTCACCCTACCTTTCCATAATTGCTCCACTGCACACAAAAAGGGTCTAAGTCTGCTATGATTAATTAACTGATGAGAAAAACTCATTCTAAGGAAGTGCAAAACCCAGTGGACTCATCCAGGGGCTCTGTGGCACACAGGGAAGACAGGACCAGTCACGACACTGTAACTACAAGAGCAGGGCTGTAGAGTGTGAATGCTCAGAATTTAGGTTGGGTAACTTGCAGAGTGGCCGTGCAATGAATCCCACCACCACAGTGCATGACAGGAGCTTGGTCACCTGAGTGGAGTTTCCTTTACACAAGTCCTTTTGCTCTATTAGGGAAAATCTCAATAGGACATTTGCGAGTAGCTTCTGGTGGGACTTCGGAGTTCTTGAAGGATGCATGAAGACATTCTTGTAGGGCTTCACTACATCTCTATGTAGGCAACTCTGCTCTATGCCTCTCTTCCACCAGGATGAAAAGTGTTCCCTTCCTCAAGATCCCACTACAGTTATGACTGGATGACAGCAAGTTGTCTAAGCATTTGGAGGGGGAAGATGTAAGACTCTTAAAAACACACAAAAAATTGTGTTAGGAGAAGAGTGCATCTGCATTCTGCCTTGAGAGATTATGGTTTATGAGTATTTGACATAGTTCAAGTACTGACAAATAATGGCTTTTTCTGCAACTGTATGGGTTTTATCAACTGTCACCACTACCCTGACTTTTTGTGCTTTAATAAATGTGTAAGATGTTAATTAAACTCATAAATAAGGTTAGTGAAAAAATAATTGCAGTAATTTCTACAAATACGAAATCCACAAATTAAATTATTTAAAAAGTTAGGAAAAAACTGCAAATTTTCCCTAAAAAAATATTAAAAGTAAATCATTCTTTCTAATTAACAGAAATGCAGAGTACAGATAAAACCTCTGAAGACAAGTCTTTCCTCAGGCATCAAAAGCTCTCTTTAAACACTGTGTACTGATGAACTAAGTAACAAAAAAGGGGGTTAGCTGTAGCTTTTCTGGTTTCTTGCACTGATATGAAGATGACAGAATATCTAAGTAATTGTTTACCACACAGTGTGGGGTTGCTTTGCTCCTTACTTATTCATTCCTGCAAGCCTAGTAACATGACCTGAAAGACCTCAATTTACATAAAAATAAGGCACTACTGCTTTTACACAGGTACCCCCAGTTGCAACTGTGCAGACAAGAGTTTTAAAACTCATAATCTCTTCTTAGGTGGATTTGGTCAGGGATGACTGGCTAATTGGGGGAAACACATGAAAGCACCTCAAAATCCAATTAGCACTTCAGTGCAATTAAACAGCTTTGCTATTCTGTAGAGACACGGCTTTGATCTTGCACTGAAAAGTGTCCTTCCTTAAAGCTGATGTTTTGATTTTTTTTCTCAGTAATTAGTGCTAATTGTAAAGCCATTCCTGACATGCTATAAACAGAGTATTTTGTTGCGTTTGACACAATGACCTTAAGTCAGTGTTCCCTTTTGTCTATATTGTACTGGTTTATTACTGGCCTAGCTACTTTACTCATTCTTAAATGCATAATATGTAAAACGTGTTAGTCAGATGAAACAAATTACCTAGGTTTAAGAGCTTTTATGGATACCTTCACCAGTGTTATTAAAACTTTGATTCCACTGAAATACAGGAGACAATGCAGAATAATAATAAATTACAATTACACTATTCTGCTCTTTTAAATTTCTTTTCTTTTTCATTCTGAACTGGAAAAGATGAATCTTGATTTATGTCTGGCTCTTTTTGCAGTCTGCTATAAGAGGCACACTGAATAATGAACCAAAGAAATAATTCTTACTCCAGTTGTCTTGACCACTCTTGCCTCTGAGCTACACTTCTTATGGCTATGAGTTTACTGGCTGCATTACTGAGCTCTGAAAAAAAAAGAGCTATTTGTAACACATGTTTGATCTCAAATGCAGACTCATTAACACAAACATATGAACTATTTTATGCACTAGTTTCATACTCCACGGAAAAAATGTCCCAGCACTTTTTCTTGTCTCATTTTAAGGAATCTGTCACAGACACAGAACTTTAAAAAAAAAGTGGAAAAAAAAGTACCCTTATTTTTTTTGTTTTAGTTCCAGATACTGCAAAATAATATTTTGATGAAGATACTCACACTTTAATTATGCTATAGCTGCAATGTTTAGATTAAAAGATTTGTTACAGATAAACACTTCTATTTAGTTATGAGACAAACACTCTGACAAATAGAACACCTTTTTGAAAAAACAGTTCCAGCTATCCTAAAGCATTTGTGAACATGTTAGTAATTTTTGTTGGCTTTTTGTATCCATGGAGTTGTCAGAAAAGCAACTGGTGGTTTCTATTATTTCTTCTTTTCCTTGTCTGTCTTAATTCTGCAATGCAAGAAATTACCACAATACAGAAAACACAACTTTGAAGTCCACCTGACTCAGGCCAAGAATTCAAAACAGAACTTCTTGCACTCTCAGATAACTTGAACACTACCATACATACAATATTCAATGTATGATCTTTCTCTATTCTCCCCAGAGGGATCTGATCTGTATAAAATGCTTACACACTAAAAATGTGCTTAGTTAGTTGTGAAAATAGTGATTAATCTTCAGAAAGGAGTGAGAACTCCAGCTTTGAGATATAAGGCAGAAGCTTCCGTTTTTTCTGGTTTTCATACAAATACCTAGAGGAACTGATGTATAACAACAACACAGCATCTAACAAACTTGGTGTTTGTTTCCTTTCACTTCACTAAATTAAAAAAATACTATTTTTGTCTTTTCTGTGTCAGAAGTTGAAAAAAAATCAATTAGTTCATAATCAAACCCATAGTCAGAGCATGCATTAAAAGTCAAGAGGATTGTGAACCTCAACAGCAATTCCATTATTCTTCTCAGTTTACTACAGTCCTGTGACCTGATATTCTTGATGTCCGTGAGACAAATTTCACCCTGTTGTGGTTATCAGCTTGTTATGCTACTGAGATTTCAGTTTTGGCAATCCAGACTTGTATCAACAATTAAAAGAGCTGAGCTGAGCCCAAGGTAGCTGTTGCTTTGCCACCGAAGAGAATCAGAGGCAGAAGCACCTCAAAGTGAGCCAGGTAATTTTAAGGCTGTTCCCACATTTGAAACAGGCTACAGAAGTTATTGTTTTAGTAACATAGTTAAACACAGAAACCTCAGGCAATAGAATCAATATTGTAATGATCTGTTTTCAGGGTTGAAAAAACAATTATAAGATCTGCTAGACTTTGAGAAAAATATTTATGTTAGCTCAGAAACATTTTTTTCAATCAACAAGCTTTCACCAAGTGGCCATATAGTCAGCTAAACTTTTATCCTTAAAAAAAAAAGAGACAAAGCATTTTATACTGAGGTTACTCACAAAAAAGGCAGATCATATTAAGGCCTAATCCTGCACTTTCTGACGTCAATGGGACTCTAGCCATTGGCCTCAATGGGAAAAGAAGAGGGCCATTAAAATATAATTTTACTTTTAGTCAGTCTTAATTATACAATGATGGAATGATTCATTCAATTGTTTGATTCATAACATTTTAGCATTTATAAACATGATTAAAACAGCTTTGAGATACTAATTAAATTTTAGGGGCATCTTTTAAAACAACATTTACCTATTAACCCTAGCAGCAAGCATTAGAAATAAACCTAAATGGCACACATTCAGTTTGGAAGCTAAAGGTGCGTCAATACTAATGATACATACATTATATCACTGTTTTAAAAAATCTAATGTTGTGACAGAGTAATGACGAGGCTGCCAGCAGTGCACTCCATCCCATTAGAGAGTTTCCACTCCCCCTCACGCCCTCACCTTGTCCTTTTAGCACCTTGTAGCAAACTTACAAATGGCAGACACCGAGACTAAGGCCAAATTATAGCATTGGAAATTCCTTGCAAATATGAAGAGAAGAAGGAAGCTCTCCCTTTTCACAGTGTTACTAACCAGTCCAGGTCTCCACCATTAAGAATGTTTGATGACCACCAACCACTTTGCAAAACATGTCTCTGAAATACTCAATCTCAAGATTAGTTAACTCTACTGACATGCTGACTTGCAAGGTTGGTAACCAGCCACAAACAACATTTTTGCCTGCTAACAACACCAGGAATTAGTCTTCAGTACTTCCCAGTCCTCTTGCTGACTATAGTCAAAATGGATTCAAAATAGGTAGTGCCATGTAACAAAAGAATCTGAAATGTTCTTTTATTAGATGGATCTCTCATTAGATAGATGGTACATAATCTTGGTATAAATGGCTGTATTATGCATTAGATTGAATTGATAATTGGCATTTATTCTGGAGCATTTACCAAAATCTAATACAACAAAAAATGTAAGGAAAAGGAATTTTTTCCTAGTTGAGCGGCACTGCAAGCAGGTCTAAGACCAATCACGACTCAAATACATCTTGGTAGCCAAGAGATTCTCAGAGGAAGAGTGAAAACCCCAGTCGTGTTCAGCAGAAACTCTAACAAGGCTCTGTAGAACACAGGAGGATAAGGTCCCTACTGGGACATGCAGAGGGGTGCCCTAAGGAAGGGGTTACATCGGCTCAACGCCACTTTCGTCACAAAGCGGACAGGTGCTAACTCATTAGATTAGAAATAACTGACAAATACCACAAAATGCTTAATGCTGTAATACCTACAGCATTGTAGAAAATTCTGTAGTAGTACTGAGACCTTGAAAAATGGCACAAAAAGTCACATGCTACTGAGAAAATATCGTAATATTGAATTGCTATTTAATAAATGAGTAATATGTGAATGCTAAGAAACAAACACGAGTAACATGAGTTATAAAGACCTTCAATAGCCTCTTCCTGCATTGTACCAGGACTTTCCAAAACCCTGTAACATTGCACTTTGAATGTCAAAAGTCAGGTATTTTTTAAGCCTTAGAAGTCAGATCTTTGTAGATTGCCAAGTGGGATGCACACTGCAGTCTGCCAACTTTTGCATATCCCAAAACTGATCATCAGGCAAGCCATAACCTCATAAAAAAACCCAGGAAGTAGTTTAAAGATGAGGCTTTTATCTGTGAAGAAAATCTTTGATTCCTTAATTAAAAGTCTGGCTGTAATCAGTCACCTATCCTACCTACAGGGACAATGGGTTTAGCAAGCAACATTCTAAGGGTGAGTACTCCCTAAACGCTGAACAGTATTTTTTCAGAAATATTTCAAGGTAAAATACAGAAGGCTGTTTATCATATATTTAGTTTAAAAGCATAAGAAAAATGACGTAAAAAAGAAAGGTATTTAAATATCTGCATTTAAATATGCCTGGGGAGAAAGCAAGAGAAGCTCCCCAACAAACACGAGAGTATGTATTTCTGCCAGAAAGAAAAGGGAAGGTACTGTGTCTTAAGCATCTATAACCATGTTGTAATGTTCTGGCATGTACAGCACCAGAGTTGCAGCCCAGACATGTTTCAAGAGCACACAAACACACTTCTTTTTACTTAACAACTTCCTCACAAAAAAAACCCCTCCATAAATAAAAATAAGTGCACTGTGCCACTCTTGAATAGCTAAGGAATGTCATGCACCACCTTATTAACATTTGCAATAGGAAAATATGATGGAAACATGAGGGAATAAAGAAACTCTCCCCTTTCCTCATATTGCACATTCCTTCCTGTACTTACTCAAAAGCAATGGAAAATATTTTAGAAAGTAAATAAGAGTTTAAGATCTGTTTTGCCATGTTTTAAGTCCTACTATTTGGTATTCATTCATCTTTTAGTACCTGTGGCAATGGGTAGGCAGTGAACTGTGAATGCTGCCCTAGCTAGAGATTAAAGAATTTCAGTGTGTTTGGACTGTTAGTATGATCCATGTTTTGATAAGCATTTTTATACATTCCATGCATTCACAGTAGTTTTATTTAACCAACAGCACCAAAAATGAAATGTTGCTTCTGCAGATTTAAATTGTATTCCTAATTTCTAGGCAAATGGTGCATAATACAAATCACAGGTATAAGAACTTAGAAAATACGACATGTGCCATGTTCTAACCTACAAATGTAAAAAAACAAGCTATGTTTTTGCTAAGTTATATACTTGTTTAAATGAATTTCTGGTGACAGATGAGACAACCTTGTTTAACAAAAAGAATGACCAATTACACAAATAGGCTTTTCCCACATCTTTAACTCTCTCATAGAGTTTTTACATACATATCTGGCTACTAAGCTGAGAACAGTAGAATCTCTACCCAGGAGGAGTAAAAACCTTTTCCTCATGAAGGCTGGGAAGCAATTTGGAACACCTTTGGATGCGAACACATTAATACTATCTGGCCACACTTCCTAACCCCAGAACTACATGATAGTACCTGATCCTCAGCACTTTCACTGCATGTCTCTCTAAAAGTAAGATGGCAACAGCTCTATGCTGCTGTATCTCCACGTCCGGGCTCATGATAGGGACTTGCTGGAAGTAACAAAAACAGAACCAATATAATGACAAATGTCTGCTGTATTCAAACTACAGATTACAAAGGAACGTATTATTTGAAGCTTCTCTTTCAGGTTCAAAATAGTGTTAATAAAACTTTGGGACATGATACCAGGCTCATTTATTTCCCATGACATGTGCCAGAAAGAATGTTACAGGAGACTACACTTTTCAGCTGCTGGATTTTCTTTTTTTAAAAAAAGAAGCTCAACTGAGCAGTCTGTTAAAAATCTGTGAAGAATGTAAATAATATGTAATGCAAAGCAACATTTTCATCTTTTGACGGCTGGCTACAGAGCACATATACAATACACACAAATTCACCTCCACACTGATTTTATCTATTTGGTTAAGTAATTCTCAATGCCTTTGATACCTGAATTTATGTAAGATCCCAAAACTTATAGAAACAAGAATGCAGCGACATGTTTAATGCACAAATTTATGTGGATTTGCTTTAATGCACGACAACTGGAGAGGCATTGCTCAGCCATGCTGTGGTCTGACACATGCTCTACCGCATGTCTGTCAAGCTACATTAAAGAAAGCAGAATATGATGGCAACATATTATATTTTATGTCATTTGGTGTCCACTTGAGAGACAATAATACAAGGATCTCACAGTGGAGGTATCATTAGTTAAACAGAGACCTTTTTTTATGTTTTTGTAAGTGTATGTTTGATTTTACAGCTCTAAAGCCCCTTTGTTCACATTTTAGCATCAGAAATATTGCTATGAATTTTAGTATGTTCTAATGAAATGATAAATGTTTTAACAGAAATCCAAAGTTCAGAGAAATATTTGCTGTATGCCGTAAGTATTTCTACAACCAGAAGGTCTTTTGAAATCACTAGGTTCCACTCATCTCAGTTTATTTCAAATTGCTAGCCAATTGATAGACCCTGCAGACAACACTTCTGTAAGCTGATCTTAATTACCACGTGTACTGATTATAATGTCATTCAGAAATAGACCACGATCCATCTATCCATCATATTTAATGCATTTCTAGAAAACAGCCTATACGGAACAGGTGATGAATTATACTAATGCCCTGCACAGCCTTTCCAGTTAAAGTCCTGTCATATTTCCATTATAAAATGTCTTCACTTTCTACCTGCATCAGGCATAAATTATTAGATGTGTAATTTGTGAATGTTAGCTTTTAAATAACAAGCACCTAGAATATAATGAGATATAGTAACAAGCAGTATTAATGTGAGAAGGATGAATTTTAAAAATCCTCAAAAGAACTACTAGCTTCTGACCTAATCATTAAGCTGTCAGGCACAAATCCTTACAGGAACATATATTTTTCAAGAACTACCTCCATCTTGATGCTGACATTCTTTAGATTTACCAAACATCTTTCCATCTTCCTTGCATAACAATTTTCTCCCTGTTTTTGGTGGAAGGAGATCAATGCATTCAAATACAGGACTGCAGCTAAGACGAGGTTCCACACCTAGAGGGGTATTCTGCAGAAACTGAGTATCGTCAGATAGAAGTCCCATTTTTGCAAAAGAATCTGCAATTTTTGACATTTTGGGATATAGACATCCCTTGAAGTAGCCAGGGCCATACATATTTACCTCAGTTGTAAGCATATTCATAGGAAAGAAAATTAAAGTTTACAAAAAATTCCAATAACTTATAACATTAAATTTTAGTGACAGAATCAAAAGGGAGACAAACTGAAACAATTCAAATGATGCCTACTGCTATAGTTTACTATCACAGACTTAGCCTTAGGACACTTGAAAACTCGTCTTGAATTCTGGCATTTATATATCATGGGATTAAGTCAGTTGAGGGTTCTCCATTTGAAACTCAAATCTTGGTGAATTAATACACAATAAAAAGGTCATGTTAACACTTCTGGCTCAGCTGGCCTAGTTAGGACACATCCCTTGCAAAACAGGTTATACATGTAACAGTTAGAATCATACGAAAATACTGCATCTTCATTAAAAGCAGAGTTAATTTTTACAGGACAAGATGATGGAAAAAAGTACTAGGATGCCAACATACTAAAAAACCAAAGTAACATTTCTTCTTCAGTTTAGGTCCATATCCATTCCAGACTGCTCTGTCACTGAAATAGTCCCAACCAAAACAGGTATGTGGTAAGCACTGGAAAATTAATCTTAAATATTCAGTGTGATACACTGAAGATTATACAACTACTGTTAGTTTTTTTGCGAGACAATGAATGTCAGTATTTAACACATAGAACATTTAAAGTGGGACACGAAAAGTTGTAACTTCTCTCTCACTATACTGCCCTTCCTCCTTCATCCTAGAAAGATAATCAACCATGGAAGTAGAACAAATTAACTTTATTATGGAACCAGAACAAATTAACATGAGGAATATTATAACTCGCTGTGTCATTACAGTAGGGGTACAAACCAATTCCTTCTCAAGCAGTTTTGCAAATGTCAGGTTTCTTGTTAACCACATGGGCAATTTTAAATCAAAAGTGTCAAAAAGGAAATGACTAAAAAATAAACCATTGCACCCCAGTTTCACATGAAACTAGGTCTATCCATGTGAAACAGGTTTATCACAAATTCTTGTGACAGCACAAAGATGACTGATAAACTTCAGTGACCAAACTAATTGAAAAAAAGATGTTTCAGTCTTGTGATCAGATTTCTGGTTTTGAAAGATTGCTACACACCTCTGTAGCTGATATGTAAGGATGTTTAGGGATGATGAGCCATTTGCTTTTGGCATCAGGCTGCAATGGCACATTGCCAGTTGTCTCAAGAGAAAACTAAAAATCTGTACATGAGGTACAGACGGTGTAGCTATTCTTGGGTTACCTTGGAGAACAGTCTGCTCTGAAGTCATGTCATTCCTTGATAAGTTTCAGACTGTCCTAGCAAACATTACAGTTTGGTCTCTGGAGCTTTTTCCTTCTCACATGACCAATAATACACTGATGTGGTAAACAGCTAATGTGTTATCTTTTATTGACATACTATCAACTTCTTCACGTTTATAGACAACCAATTGGTATTATACATGGTTTCTTTGCTTCAAAAAAGCAGACTGCTAGCAAGGTTAAAGAGAAAAGTTATTTTTGCAGCTTCTAAGGTATTATTGAAAAACCTACACTGTATGTGCACATCACTCCTATTTCCATAAAAGAAAACCCCAGCAAAATGAACTACATTGAAGATAAGTATGGACAACCTGTATCATTACAACCTACACCACTGACGGCAATAATATTAGCAGTACAGGCAAAGTTACTGGTAGAGCTAGTCAAATGTATACATCAAAATGCAAAACTACTACATGCAAAATCTACTAGAATCAGGATAGACAGGATGCTGCTGACAGAACCCCTAGATATGCTTTTACAATAACTTCTGGTGGCAATCAGCTACTTGTGTACAGTTAACTTGTGCATTGTACCTGTTTGCTCATAAGCTGCTTATTTAAGAATTTCTCTTGCCTCCTAGTTCTTTTAGCAAAGTCTCTTAATCTTTCCCCACAGCAAGAAACCAATATAAGTATCATTCACAACAACTATTTCAATATTTTCAAATATATCCTACAGGAGGAAATAAAAACTATCTCTCAAATGGAGGAATACAGCAGCTTAAGTAGATGGTCTGCATGGGACACAACCAGAATAAAAGGGAATTATTGGTAGGATGAATTGGTTGTCTTGGTTAAAGATGATACATACAGACAAAAAAGGAGAATTTTAGCTTGCATCAAGATGCATGGGTAGAGGTATGTATGTATGTACGTGTGCATGTGCACAGAGGACAAAATATTCAAGGACATAGCTGTAAAGACAATTTTTAAGATGCTGCAGAAAGCAAGCCATGGGGTGTGCATGCCTTGCATGGGTAGGAGGGGCCAGGATTATATAGTCCATACATACTTTTATTCTAACAATGTTGTTAAACATTATTTGTAAAGCATGATGTTACCTTGACATCTTTGCAAAGCTGTATTCCAGTTATAATTGCCACAATGAAATACCTATATATAGAAATTATGAACAGAGTACATTTACAGAGAACATTTTGTAAGATCTGCATTGAAAACACTATCACTTGATGAAAATATCATTCATTATAAAAAAACCCCAACCTGTCACACATCAAAACCAATATTCAATTAAATAAAAACCAAGATACAAAACTAATGTGTCTTCTACTGAGTTCAAGGCCTCTAAGCACAGTCATCTATGTTTTTATCTTTACTTATTAACTCTGTTTCCTTGTACCTCAGATTACATCATTACTTGAAAACATACACGTCAATAATTGCTCTAGTCCACACACCATGTTTCCTTGCTTTCTGACCTAAGAACTAAATGTGTCTATTACCTGTCCAGTGTTTGGGCTGCATTTTACAATAACAACATTTAAAATGGGAAGAAAAAGTCATGAGGAGACAAATCATCTGGAGCTTTGAACATAACTTGTTCCGATATACTGACTTCAGGGCTATTAACAAACATCACCAATAAATAAAGAAGCACCACACATAACAAGTAATATTCTTACATGTAGCAAATAGAAGCCTTAATTTCAGATAGCAGTTACACTGCATGTAAACCTATCTCTTTCCACAGCAGCTGCTACTTCACTATTTTCCTGAACAGGGATGCTCTCCTGAACTCTGTCTGAAGTAAACAAAAGTAGGACTGTTAATGCTGGTTTGTGAACACAGAGCATGAAGACATTTAGCTTTAGTATTTTTTTTCAACTGCTAAAAAATCCTGAAAACAGCTTGTTTTCTTCAGTGCCAGATAAATTGCTACCTCAGTATAGATCATTTATTTGTAAGAAAAATGTTTCCTGCAATAGTAGAAATTGGTCTTTTTCCTTGCTAGTTCAACAAACACTTTTCTACTTCTCTAAATCATAAGGTAGAAATCTGCTGAAGAATCACTGCATGTCTGGAAAAATGTTCCATTCATTGAAGTATCTCATCACAATTACCAGACTGCTTATTCGATAAAATCATCATCCAATTTTTCAGTTTAATACATCTGTATTCCCTGGAGACTATAAGATATTAAAGTGATGAAATCAAAACACTGCTGACCAGTTAAGTCATAATTCCATTTTAAAGCTTTGTTTAGGCTTTACCCTCGCATATGCTGTGAAAGCTGATTTAAAAAAAAAGACTATCAATGATAAAATAGTGCTTAAAAAAATTCTTTTACGCAATTGAAATAAAAAGCTTAGAAAAATGCTTCATACTCAATCAACTGCATCCTTTTGTATCCTCTCTTCCAGTTTTCATGTAAAACAGAAACATAAACCAGAAACATTTTTTTAAAA
>VXBT01012914.1:0-66702 GCA_013400235.1 Oriolus oriolus | reverse complement strand
GGGGAAGGGGTGGGGGAAAGTACAGCACAGAGTTATGTTTAACAGTGGTACTAAATCTCTAGCCCAGACAGTCACTCTGTTTACTGCCTGTCCAAAGCACTATATATACAGTGTTTAATTTTCTAACAGGAATATTGTCTAAAACCAGGCTCTTTAAGCAATGGCATTTAACAGATGCTTCAATGAATTTTAATGTTAACTCAGCCATCTCTGTGATGTGATTTAAGCTATAGGAAAAAAGCTTTTAAAATATCTTGATTTGGCAAAGGGAGAAATGTTTATCTTTAATAAAGGTAAATTTCAAATCATTGAACTGGAGGCCTAAGAGGTTAGATTGATGCTGTGAAACTAACATAATGGTACATACCATCACAATATTCTAGAATATAATATAATCAGGTCTTAGTATAGTGTGAGTTTCTCTCCTTTGGGGACCTTATATTCTTGGATTGCCTCATGAGACTTACGTACAATACTTAGGCGATTTTTCAGACTCTTCTAGAAAATGGAAAGATGACATCCCACAACCTGTGTAAGTACACACTGTGGCTGAAATTAATTCAGCTCTTGAGGTGAATCATCTTCAATAACACAGCACAGAGTTCTGAGGCCCCTCCATGTTCTGAATGTGGACTGAATTTCTTAGATTCTTTTTCACTACACTGTATTCATAATAACAGAAGCTCATTTAAAAAAATACTCGCCTGGCTTAATCCCTGAGTCAGTAATATACTGTTAGCATGAATTCTCCTATTAGTCTCCTTTCTTTTACTAATTTCTTTAAATCCAACTTGAATTTGAATAAATGTCATTGTTTCACCTGTGCTGAAGTTCACATTAATGAATATACTTGCTTAAATATTCTATGTAACAAGGCTATTAAAATGTCATAATAGTGGACATGCTAACATTGACCTTAAATTTGTGTGGAATATTTTTAAAGCTTTCCAGATGAAAGTCACTGTTCTCTGCTGAGATTGGGGACCATCATTCTAGCAGCTGTATGTCAAGATTGTTCTTTTCATATGTTAAACTTAACTTGAGGGTTGTATCTAAGAACTCTGCTATGGATTACTTTTAAATCTAAATTTAGGGAATTCTTTTGGTATCTCTTGGATAGGAATCCCAGGGACATCATCCTTACAATTTAACTGAAGTTGAAGATTGCGCAATAACATTACCAGGAAAAATCGCAAACACATTAGGAATAAAACCTGAATTTGACAGGTAGATTTTTTTTCTCAAATGTTTGACGGTTCCTTGACAAAACATATGTAATGTTCTGTGTATAAGAATTGTTGATTTGTAATATCATGGTTTGAATGTTCAGATTTAAGCCTTCTAAGTGAAATTCAGGGTTGTGTCACATGTGAATTCTTTAAACCAGAAATCTCTGACACTTTGCAGCCCAAAGGGGAGGGAAAAATTTGTTTTTTGACTACAGAAGGCTGATTTGTTAAAATATTTTGTACCTAACAAAAATTAGATTTTACAGTCTCTTATTAATCAGAGTATGGTGCCCACTTGAGTTGTCATTTTGTAGTATTGTGACAAACTGAGTGCAAGGTATGAAGTTTAAACACTGGAATGTCAGTAGTCATTGATCTGTAATTTAGGAGTTGGTTTTATTTATCTGAGGATGTTTGTATATTTTGTAAATTACTAACAATGTTCTGCCATCCTGGTGAATGTCATGGTTCTGTACAAACGCACTTCTTCTGTCCCTCTGTTGCATGTCTGGGTAGTTCAGAAGTTTTGTATATTTATTGTATTAACACAGTGTCATAGAGTAAAAAAAGATTTTTTTTTCCTAGGTGTTCGCTCTGTATAGTTTTGACCAATAATGGGGATTTTTCTTCTAACAGTCAGGGTGATGTGCAAGGAGGATGATCTATGTAAAAGTCTGACTTGCTTTTTATAATTATGTATATAGATGCTGTATTTCTGCTGAAATAGTGAAGCAAAATGTCCACTATCAATAAATCTGGTTAAAGAGAATTAGTCTGCTCAACTGTTATGAAGAAAATTGTTAAAATACTTGCAGCTTACCTTCTTGTGCTGTAAACTCACAAGGGTTAAAATTAAACATGCTCTGTCATGACTGAATGGAATTCTGCAGGTATTAAGTGAATCTTAAAACATTATTGAAAGTAAAATGAAGTTGCTGACAAAAGCATTGCTTTGGTAGTGTTTATTTTTCTAATTTCTGCCAATGAATCAACATTTCTCTGTCACTGCTGTGTCCCGCTTTTTAGTTTGGTTTTTTTAGGCACTATCACAATCTGTTGGGTTTTTTTTTCCCCCATATAATGTCAGTTGTAGCACCTGCTCTCTAGTACTCATCTTACTACCAGCTTTCCTTTGAAGGGCTGAATGACTTCATCCAGACCACTGTGGTGTAGGTAAGTTTGCAAATGCATGATACAGAGAACAGTGCTCTGAGGTACAGTCAGGATTATTGTGGGAGATGGCAGATGTGTTTTTGAAGACACTTTTGCATGCATGCATCAATCAGTATTGAAATTCTTCATCAAATTGATCTGTCTTTGTAATTTACAGATCTAGGATGGTGGTGACAGCAGACTGAAGCAAGAGGTTTTGTACTCTCTTGTAAATGTAAGCACATTTGTGCCATATGATCCACTCATGTTTTATGTTTAGAATTAGTACACAATGTTAGTGCTTTTGTGGGAGATAATTCCTCTGGTTTGCTGAGGTTACTTTCCTCAAGAAGTTGTAAGCATGGAGTTGGAAAAGCATGCACACACTGTGAGAAAAGCATGGGTTAAGAGAACTGTGATTAAAAATACTCAGTGATACTTCTGGGAAGATATTTCTGTCAAGGAAAAGGCATACACCTAGAGCATTCTGGTTATGAATCTGTAGTAGGGCACAGTAGATCAGATAATTAAAGCAATTAGGTTTGACTCAGTTTATGACATTAAAACATGTATGAATTAGTTAGTCCTTTTCTTCTACAAATTAATTTTGTGTCTGCAAGTAGCTTTTATTTTCATAATTAGAAAAATCAGGAAGATTTACAAAGGAAGTAGTGCAGATCTCTTAGCTCAGCAGCAAAAGCCAGTGAAACTTGACACAAGAATTAAGCTAGATACTGTGTCATGTGATACTGAGGGGAAAAGGAAAAAAGGCCCTGATAAGGAAGTATGACTTGTGGCTCATGCTGCCATACATTTTGTTTAGGAAAAAAAATAATTATTGTCCAGCAGTTTAATTGAAGTATATACAGCTCAATTAAAATGTGCTTTTCGTTGGATGAAGGTGATTACATTGAACAGTTGTGGTTTCAGTGCATCTGTTTTATTGTCTCTCAATACATTGGAGCTTCCTGTTGACTAAGTAATATGTCTGTGTGTATATATTTATATATTATGTATATGTGTAAAAATAAGTGTACCGTCCTGCTTTTAGTGAGTGCTCCTTCATGTTCCTGTTACATTATACTCAGACATGAAGGAAAATATTTCAATACAGAGGAGCTGCTCTTTAGAGTGTTGAGAATATCAGGTTTTACTTCTTTATATCTACAATTCAGGAAGGGAAGCTTCCAGCTGGAGAGATGGAAAATGTTTGGGATTGATTTTTATTGATAAAGTTTGAGGCTGTATTAGTGAAAACAAGGCTGGTGCAGGCCTGGACCACCAGCTGGCCTCAGTTACTTGTGACCCTGCACTCAGCTTTTCTGCTTGGTGACTCTGTACAGCAGGAGTTGGGTAGGCTACACTGGCTGGAGCCCAGACCACTGTACAGAACAGCTGCCTCTAACCACTGGTGCCTCTCTGGCACCACCTGCTCTGCCACTGTTCCAGCTGACAATGCTGCAAGTAGATTTTATCACGGTTATAGCCTAATTAAACAATTGTATGTATTTGAGCAGTAATCATTGCACACATGCCAAAGCATGGTTGCTGTTTTTCAGCACAGATCTGTTGTCTTTATTGTGCTTGTAGTTTTTAGAGGACTGCATGATGTTCTTTTTAGAGGACTACATCATATTTTAAAAGAAAAAATGCATATCCTGAATTGGACAGTGAGGTGACACTTTCTGTCCAAGGTAAGAGAACAACTGGAAGTAGTCAGAATGCAGAGTCACAGAATCAGTTACGTTGGAAAAGACCTAAAACACTCTTGATATATTTGACTCCAGCCTACGACCTATGTCATTAAACTTGGAATTCTTTTTCTTTTACCTTGGTCAGACCAAGTTACTGATCCCACCACATCTGAGTGGTACCTTAAGCCTGTTACGGATATTGATTCCTACACTCCCAGAATTTCACTGATAGGAAGATACTCCACATAAAAGGCATCTATTTGAAAACAAGCTTTCAGTGAATTGCAGGACAAGACAAAATATTTATATTCCTGTCACTCTGATACTGATAATAGATACTCACTTTGTGGTTGCACCACTATTCTAAACCCCGCTGGAGCTTGGAGAACAAGTTACTAGAATACAGAAATCTGTAACAATACACACAATTGGAGACTTGAACTCTGTGCTCTCTATTGCCAACTCCATTAACTTCACTGAAAAAGGAAGGTAATATTTTTAGCTATTCAAATTGACACTTCATAATTTCTTTAAGCAGTATTTTATATTTGTAGAATAAAATGTCTGTGCCTGTTTTGAAATTCATAAATTGACTATGGTAGTGGTGCATTCAGTGGCACCTGTTCCCTAACTTCTGAACTGGAGGTTTCTAAATGTTCCAAGTTTTAACCAAGAGCTACTTCTTGGAAGTTTAGGAACTGTTAAAAGTGTAATTAAACTATATGTAAATAATTATATGTAAATTTAATAGAAGTGGGCCATCACAACTAGAAATAAGTGACATGCTGACTTTTCTTTAAACTAGTGAAAGCCTTGTTCTTGGTTCTGCTATAGACTGGCTTTCTAACCTTTCTCTAGTGTTTGTCTTGTCACAGCTGAAAGCTAAAACACACTCTGGCAAACACCATTTTAAAAGTCTGTGTGTGATGAAGCAATATTTGTTTTACAACTGTTACTACCCCTTTTCATGAGAAAGGAAATGCAGTGCTTTAGCTGAAAAATGAAACACGTTTGTCAGATGTATATTCAATTAGAAAGTCTCTTTAATGCAACTGTATTGTATAACACGTAGTTACAATTTCAGATCACATACTTTTGATCAGTAAGCAGTAATAATTGTTAAAGTCAGATGGGAATCTGAAATACATTATTGGACTGGGATCTTAAATGCTATTAAAGCTACAATTGAAGCTCAGCTTGGCTCAACTTGTCCAATATGTTTGTATTAAGGTTGTCAGACTCCTATTAAAAGTTCAAAAACTCACATTTAATTGAAATTTAGATTAAAAAGAAAACATTAGGTACATCATTCATGCTAACAAATGTACATAGTGGTGAGTCAAGAACAGAAAAACAGTACCACAAATAAACCATGGCTCAAAATCTACTCTAGCTGGATCGCTGCAGCCACCTTTCCTATACTGAGGAGCTGTGTATGCATTGCTGCCATGCTCTGCTTTTGTTTGACTCTGACCTTTCCTTGAGGTGTAGGCACCAGTGCCCATGGCTTTCAAGGAAGGCCTGAACTCCTCTCCATTTACCACTAGGACATGGGAAACGTCAGTGGGGGGGTAAAAATGCAAAATGGAAATGACTTGGCTGAAAAAAAAAATCTCAGAATCCAGAGAACTTTATTGAGTAAAATAGATACAAAGGTGATATAGGCAACCCAGAAATAGCTCAGTAGCAATGTTTTTTGCAGTGTGCATTACAAATAAAGCACACTAAGGAACCTTGCTGAGCCTTTATCAGCTTTTAGAGTGTTACTGGCCAGAGGTGGACACAGCTTCACACCAGAAGTGTATTACATAGATCTGAGTAATTAAAATCAATCTAGAAGATATTTTTCTTAAATCTTCACACTGCTGTTACTACTGTTGTATTGATCTTCAACATCAGTGATTTTATTGCATTACTCTATATACACACACCACCAAACTCCAGCCACTTCTTACCTGGGAAGTCCCTTTTCAAATCACTTGTTTAAAAGCAAAATCTAAAATTTTAAAAAAACAACAACCACAAACCCCCCACAAAACCCATTCCTTGTATTGCACATCTCACACAAGTCTGTGTATATATATATATTTAAATATGCTACAATCAAAAAAAAGGTGTATGGCACTTTATTGAATATAAGTTTAAGAAGTTGATGAAACCACAGATGTTTGAAGAAATCTTCAATACCACAAAAAAAAGTTAAACTGAAGTAATTGGCACACAGGTTTTAAAGAATCCACAGCAAATTCCTCTAGATCCTATGCAGTGCATGTACATTAAGAAGCAGTTACACTCTACAGCCCCCTCATGAAATCAATTAAATTAGCTTTAAGCTGATTTTTCTTTTTTTTTCCCAAAGTGCCTTTGAAAGCTACTGCTGAGGTGAACTTCAGGAGCAATTTAAACAGCTGTGAAATTTAATGAGTGCACCCTGCACCTGAAAACCTCATCCAGGAAAAAAAAATTTTAAAAATCGGCAATATATATACCACCTTAGCACTTGCTAGAAAAACAGAACCCTGAGAAAAGAAACTGATTATTTTTCCTCTGTATTTCTTTCCAGCCTGTCTTCTATCTGGCTATGTGATGAACATGGATATTCTTGCAAGTTAGTTGATTATGCTGTTGCAGAGCAAGCTGATAATATACCAGCAACAAGCAGAAAAGCTGGTTCTTTTTGGTTACGAATGCAAACAAAAGCAAAATGTGCCACTGAAAATACCTCTTTTGTACTTAAAAAAACCAAACCCAAACAAAATGTCTATTGAGATTTTTTTTAAGCATTGATCATGGCAGAGGTCAGCTAGTAACATGAATGAAGGTTGCTCATTGTTTACTTCTCAGCCAGAGTGGTGTATGCCCTCTCTACCTTTGTAAGAACTGACCTGATTCTGACTAAACAAGTGCTCATGCCAAAGCAGCATATGTCACCCTAATATTGTGTCAAGAGTTGTTGGCAGTGATGACCTGGACACTGGATTGCTACCCACCTAAGGAAGCTAAAACTGTACATCTACTTAGTAAGTAATTTTTAGCTGATTTATATGATACTCATACAACTGCTTGCCCCCTGTTTCCCAACTTCAGGGCTCCCGAGGGCAGGGTAGAGCTGAGCTGGTAGACCAGGTCCAGTGTATGCTCCAGCAGGAGCTCAGGAGAGGTGCCTGGAGGAAGCCTTGCTGGACCCCAGGTACAAGCCCAGTGCATGTCCTTCAGGTATGGGGCGTGTGTATGGGGCATAGCCAGTGAGACAAACACAGGTGTGGACAGGGGGTGTGGGCTGTGATTTTCATCCTCAGGCACCACTTCATGTTGGTAATTTTTTGCGTTATTACAGTCTTCATTTGTGCAGGCAGTTGGTCCCAGACCATAACTTTTGGAGGGGATTTAAATTCAGTATCTAAAAGAAAAGTGAGTTACCCGTTTTGAAGTAGAAGATGGTAGATGTGGGTTGCAGGAGCAGGTGAATGCAAGAAGAGGCTAGATTAAAACAATCTCTTTTTGAATGCAAGCACAAGTTGACCTTGTTGCACTGCATCTCTGAAGTCACCTGTGTTTCTGTCCCACATGGGGGCTGCAGGTGCCGTGGGGTGGGCACAGAGGTGCGGGCTGGGAGCTGCTCTGTGTCCGTGGTGGGCAGCAGGCGCTGGATGGAGGCCCCAGCTCTTGCGACTGTTCACCCATCCTCGAGGGTGCCCCAGGCCCGCTGTTGTGACTGCTGAACAGCTCTTGTGTTGTGAAGGACTTGAGCAGTGCCTTGAAAGCAGCTACCTACCTGGACAGTAACAATGATTTTTTAATAACTAATGGCACATTTTAAGGGACTGACCAGGCAAAAACAAGAATCTCTGCTCCATGTAACACAGTGAAGCAACACTGTCACTGGATGATGTTAAACTACCAAGAAGTAAGAAGAGGAATCTAAATTCACCTAGTATTTCTTTAGAACTACTTCTCAGATGAATTATCCCCAATGCTCCTATGGCACAGTTGCATCATTCCTTTGTTTTTTCAAATACCTTACAAACTTGATATCAGAAGTAGTTCTAGTAAGTGAGACAACACCACAAATAACACAACCAGCTGGCTTTGAAAAAAAAATGTCATTTGTGGCAAGATCTTTTTAATTTCTGCTGTATTAGTTGGAAAAAGGTCTACTACTACACACAAAAAAAGAAGAGGAAAAAAATCTTCCCAGCCACACAGAATTTGTCAAGGTTTCCTGAAAAATTTAAATTTCCTAAAGACTCATGTGCCTCTGGGTCATGAGACAGACTGATCTGTAGACTGGGAATGACATTTCACTGACATGAAAGAGAAAAAGTAATACTGTTGAAGTACAGTGTGAGATCCACAATTGTAGGAGAGGCTGCACCCCAGGTAAGGCTGGTGCTGTGGGGAGTTGTTGTCTGCTTGGGATTTCAGAAGTTTTAATAAAGGCTGTAGAAGTATTTCAGTTTTATCTGAATCAGGTGAGAGCCAGTCTAACAACAGCTTCTCTGTCTAGTCAGTGGAAAAAATACTTACCTGCTAAGTAACAAGTGGCACACACCTTGTGCTGTAAGTTTCAAGAGAGAGAAATCTGGCAGAGATTTAACTTTCTAAATGCCTAAAGATTGGTGTAAATGTCAGCTTTGCTCTCTCCAACATAGAGTTAATATCCAAGAAGGCACTGTACTTCTAGGAAGTTCGGTACCAAAAAGCACCTCCACGAAAATGGTACCAAACCAGGTGATGATGGTGAGGAAACATTCACCAGTGGGGGGAGCCCTTGGAAACAAAGCCTCATTAAAATAGGCTTCTCTTTTGCTTAGGAAAGAAAAAAAAAATGTGCTGGCTTTTATTATTTTAAACCCAAATTCTTCAAAGTGACCAAGATGGGTTAGGCAATCCGATCAATCAGAATTTGTCAGTTTTAACAACAACATTCCTGCTATATACATGTGATTACTCACATCCCCAGTTGGATTAATATATTCCACTGTGTCCTGATCACAGAATGAAACTAAAAATATCCCCAAGTATTTACATTCTGGTTTCTTGGGATCCTTTCTCTGATCCTCATTGCCCAGCAAGGAAGAAAGACCCTTTCAGTAGTTCAGGGCCGGAATGCATGGGGCTCAATCATACAAATTGTAAAAACAGGTAAATGGATCTGCTTGTCCAGTCAATGGAAAGCAGATAAAGATCCAGGTGCTGGTATTTTTCCCCACTGGAGTTAAAGGAGGCAGATGAGGTTTTTTCCTTCTTCTATTTCTTCTTGCACTTTGTCACTGGATGTGGCTATTTCAGCTTGCGCCGAGAAGACTGCACAGATGAACGTCAGAACAGTGCCACCAATAGCTGTGTAGAAAGCCCAGCCCAAGGAGCAGTCTCCTAGTTTGTAAGCAGAAGCATAAGGTCCACAATAGCTTATTGCCTTCTGGCATCCCCAACCTGCAGGGTAAAGTATCAAGCCTAAGATAAGGAAGAGCCCTAGAAATAAAAACAAAAAGAAGTTTAACAAACAATCAGTTTGACACCAAATGCAGCACATCTAGTAATGGTTATCATGGTCACTAATACTCATAATTACCAGGATTAGGAGAAAACTGCCATCTCATCCATCCAACCTTCCTTTATTGATTGTTCCCTAGTATATGCCATGCAGTCTTTTAACTAAATTTGAAGCTACCCTGTGATTTATGTTGTGAAAGGATAGTAGAAGAATAATACTGCCAGTTCAGTAAGCTGCTCTCATAACAGAGGGATTCTGGAGTCAGCCTCAAACAGATAGATGCAAGTACCCACGGCCAGTGCATACGTAACCCTGGGATTCTCCAAACAGGCAACAGACTACTTCAAAAGGAAACCACTTTTCTAATGATGGCAGGAGCAAAAACCTCAACTCCCTCTCTTGCTTAACTGCCCAAACAATCTGCTGTGCCTCAGCCTGGAAGGGAAAAGCTCAGAGTAGATGTTTTGCCCATGTAATTGTCTCTCATATTCATAGGTTTCTCTATGAAGACCATCTAAGCAGTGAAGGGCTTCATTAAGGAGATTGAAAGTCACATTAGTGTCCCTGCATGCGTCTTTGCACAAAGAAAGGAGATTTCATCAGAATGTGCAATATGCTAGTGGCTACAGTGCTTTCTTAGGGGAACTAAAAGAATCACAATGAATTGAACACATACCTCCCTCCTACAAGGAATGTAGGAAGGAGCTAAACATAGGTATCACAGGTATCAAAATTTGTTTTCTGTTTACCATAAAATTTTACTTAAAAGAACAAGAAAATTATGAAAAACAGTTTTTGTTTAAACACAACCAGCTTATCCAGAAAATGAATATAGCCTTCCAGATCCCATAAATATTTCTGGTTAACTTTTCCTGCACTTGTGAGCCCTTTATTTAACCTGGTATCCTGATGAAAACAGCTGTTAGAAGTAGTCACCTTCTAGAAGTAGGCTAAAAGTTGTGCACTAAAACCAGTCTTTTTTTCTTTCCTATAACCAAGAAACTACAAAGAACAGGTTAAAGACTTTACATCTCCTTCCATTCAATTAGACTAGCAGACTTCTCTGCAGTATGTTAGGGTTCCTTAATTGTTTGTTTAAAGAAATTCAGCCAGATGCATGAAATTTTCCTCACCAACAGTGAAAAGGTGGGTCCTAGCTAGTAAGCAGTTAATTTATACAAAATGCAAAAACCATCATCCAACTGTCTAAAATTAATGTCTGTGAATGCCAGACATTTCACAAAAGAAAGTCCTTCCTCCAGCATTTTGCTAATGATGACACAACACCATGGGCATGAATGACCTAAATGTCATTACTCTTTGGGGCGGCAAAATCCATTAGTGAGTGATATCCGTTCTCTGTGGAGGGATTTCATCACTGCTTACATTTAAGAACCAATGACAAATTTTATGCAGTGTTTCCTGGCTGGTTGGCCAAATACATTAAGTATAAAGTATTGCTTTATCTTGGACAGACCTGGATAAGCTGTGCATTCATCCTGCTGAGCCCTGCAGCCATTTCAGACTAAACACCAGCAGTTCCTTCTCCTCTATTCATCACTAGTTTCCTGTTCTGTGCAGCTGGCATGACCACACCATGCATCTTTCTGACTGCACATTGGTATGGGCCAGTTGCTGCTCCCTCTAATGATCACAAGCCCTTTGGCAGGTAAAAAACCATCACTGAATTAAGAAGCCAGATCTGAAATGCCAGTGTAGCTGCTGCCAACACAGAAGTTTTTTAAGTTTACCACTCCATCACTCACAATCCTAGACAGCTCATGTTTAACAGCAAACCTGGCTTATGGCTGAGTGTGACAAGCAGGACCAAGAAGACACATCCATCACTTTTTATCAGAACTAGAGCACTGAGCAACTCCAGAAAGCTACTGGTTCATGGAATGTATGCTCCAAGCTGAAAAGCCATTACCCAAAATTCAGGCTTCCAAAAGGGACAGCATTGCTGCTAAATGTAATCATCAGGACTTTACTGACTTAGACCTTTATTTTAAAAGTACAGAAAATTCCTGGATATAGAAATCTAATAAATACTATAAAGGACCATAATTTGATAAACTTCAGCTGTTTTCTCACAGATGAAAGCCTTAACTATGGATTTGAACTCAGTCAAGTATGTGTACCTGATTTCAGATAGCTAACTTTGTAACTCCTATACTGGACCAGCATAATAAAACTAAAAAAGTAAGTACTATTTTCACTACCAAACCTCCTTGCCACTACTCCATTTCAGTGCAGACAGAAAGCTTCTCATAAGCCTCCTAGCACTATTTCTAATATTTAATATAATTTCTTATTTCATTAATAACTGGTTCCTGCTTGACAGGGAAAGTAAATAAAGATTATTCCATTAAATCAATTCAATATACCCACAGCACAAAGGCACTCCTTTGATTCATGCTAACAGCAAGTGGAGAGGCACAGACCCCACATTACATATTCAGCTCAAATCTCCAATATCCAGAGCAACAGCTGAGCTGTGCAGGGTCCCTTCCTGACTCTCCCGATCCGCCAAGAAAGGAGTGTTCAATTAAAGAGGAGCTTTGCCTCCTGCTACCATCAGAAGAGACAGTCACAGAGCCCATCTCAATGACTCCTGCAGCTTGAACAAAACAGGCAGATGATGCTCCCACCAACAGTGCAAACCATTGCCTAAATTGCCTAAAATAGAAGCCAACAAACCAAAGCACTTAACTGTTCAATTACTGCAGCCAGACAGCCCTCAAAAAGAACCCACTCTGCTCCTGGGAATGTGGATGTAGAGGGACGAGAAGGAAAAAACTATCTTCTGTTGACAGTTTGCCTTGAGACATATCTGGCAGGAGGACAGTAAATATTAATGATAGAGATTTCTTTTTCTTAATAAATCAGGTTTTGCTCATCCTTGTGTCTTTGAAGAGAAGCCAATATTCAAGAAAAAGAACAGAGAATAAAAATTGAGTGCTCTGTCTGAAGAAATCTTCTGCAACAAATCTTTTCAGTTTTTTCGTGCTGCTGAACAGTTAATGATTTTTAATTCACAGCCAATCTACCCGTGGAATTATTGCTCTTTGTTCGCCCTGCTGGGAGAAACAAATTCACTCTGAAAACATTACAACCTGTTTTCCACTGTGCTCCTCTACAGGCTCACAGAGCTCATACTTGCTCTGTTCTAGATTTAACCCCCTCTCTGGGCACAGCTGCACTGCTGAGACTGCAGCTTCTGTGCACATACTGTTGTTCCTACTTTTTAATTAGCACTATCCCACTTCTTGAAATCAGTATGATAATATTTCAAAATTACAATTTCCTTTTTGTTGGTTGTTGCCAGTTCACAGTTACCTTTCCTCTTAATAATCTTCAAAACAGAGGTATGAAAGTCACACAATGTTGCCAGATGCCTGGGAATGACAACAGAAGACTATTCAACTGACTTTTATCCAGAGACTTCATCTATAACTCTTTACTGTAAGTTCTGTCAGCAGAGAATATTTTTACATCTTTCACTGACGGCAGTTTGGCCACATAACCTGTTATTATCAGGCCCTATTTGCTTTCAAAAAGAAGCCTTTATGAGAGTTAGATTTTACTGTTATTATTAGATTATTACATATCTCCTGATTACAACAGGCTATTAAACATCAGGCATTCTTTACCTAAATGGTGTAAAAGCAACTCCTTTCTCCTAAAACACCAAAGCAAAATCTTACAGCACACTGAAAATGTCAGTATAGCAGACTGCATCACAGTGCAACAATGTTTCAGAAGACAGTTCATTAATGCTTTCCCTATAGGAGAAGACTTTGTATTTGTGCACCAAGAACTTTTGCCTTTTAAGGGCCTGCAGCTGCAGCAAGCTATTGCTCCTCCTGGTTTTTATACACTGCAGCAGTGCTGCCAGGTCAACACTGTGGAAAACCAACAGACCAGCCTTTTGTTGTGGGCATTTTTATGTCACATTATGTGCTGGGGTCAGATCTGAGGAAAACCTTTTTTCTTCCTTGGAAGCAACCCTTGAGACAGGAGGCAGAGGCTTGTTTAGCCAAGTGAAGGCATGCCATTTAGTTTTGACAGTCTCCTGTGCAGCTGCTGTTGTGCCATATTAAACAAGAGCATATACTAACAAAGCCAATTTCCATTCAGGCAAAGCCTGAAACTATCTACTCATTTCCTACCAAAATAGTAAAAAAACTTTTAAATACTGCTGAAGAAACAGGAAATTAAGCAGCTGTGATCAATGAGGTGGCACTGCAACAGGCTCCTATGCAGCAGCACAACTGAGCAGCGTCATTTTGAGAGGAAGAGGAAAAGGGTAAAAGGGTAAAAGCAGGGAGGGACTAGCTGCAGGTGGGCTGCATCCCCAGTGGCATCGATCCTGATTGTTTTCATCTTCTGCAAAACTACAGGAGATTAAGAATCAGTCCAGGGACACTGCATCAGCCAGGCACCCTGCCTTTACTGCTCACATTTCCACATGTATCAATATGCTACCTGAACCATTTCACGTGTTAAATTTCTGTACAAATGTACTACTCTAGCTTAAGCCAAGGAGGCTTTTCCATATGCAAATTTTCCCTGACAAATCCAACAGGGATGCTACCAGGTTACCACTCGTGCACTTTTGATCACTTTGCCCCCTGACAGACAGGTGAAGGGACAGCCTCCTACTTGGCAGCTGTGCAACAGACACCTTCAACCCATGAAGTGATTCAGTAATACCATTTTAATCAGATGAGAGCTCAAAGAGGTGGGCTCAGGCCAGCTGACATGGTGCTTCTAGCACTCTACACTGGCTGTAGGAAAAGGGTGAGATGCTGAATGGAGCACTGCTTACAGTACACACAGCACAGGGCCCCAGACCTGCCTCTGCAGTTGCTCTTCAGCCCCCTGGATGGCTGCCAGCCCCAACAAATGCAAGCAGCTGACCAGAGGCAAGTAAGTCTTCGTCCAGAAAGAAAGGGGAGACTTTGCATGCCCTAGTGCCTTGGAAATGGCCTCTGGCCCACTTGGAAATGATGCGTAAGAAACGAAAGAAAAATTCACAACGTTAAGAAGATCAGTGCTTTAAAAGCCTACCTGGACACAACTGGTGCAGGATAACACAAGCAGATGCGTTTTGGGGTGAGTTGGAAGCATGGCTGTTGAGGCGGGGAGGGCTGCCAGCAGGTGATGCACTGCGGCCATGTTCATACCTTCATACCTACAGTCACTGCAGGTGACTGCTCACATATATAGATTTCAGTGTACTTGGGATATCCTAAGCTGAGGCAGGAGAATTAGTAGTTTAAAACTATAACCAGGTGATGGCTCAAAACCCACACAGAGTTATTTTTCCTTTAGAATTGTCTCAGGGTACTATAAGGGCATGCAGTTACCAGAAGAAAAAGTTGTTCCCTAACCACTGCCTTCCCCAAGCTGAGGAAGAGGATAAGGTCCCTACTCTCATGTTTCTTTTCCCATGTATTATGCAAATTGAAAATACTTATTCATAACCAAACCTATGCAAACATCAGATGACATTAGTGTTGTTGTGATCTAGAAACAGAGATAGGAACACAGTGCAGGGGACTACCGGTAGGACACTCAACCATTATGTTTTACTACCCCTCCCAAAAAGCCACAAAATAACTCAGTTTATTAGCTTGATGTGGGGAATTTGGGGGTTGTTTTTTATATTGGTATGACCTTACTGCTCAGACTTCTCTGAAGTGTGAGCCTGCAGACTGCGGTTTTTAAGAGAGGGGAGGGCAAATTCACCATTAGTTTTTAATAATTTTTATGTATGCGGTGAGAGTACCCATTAGCTGGGAAAGAAGAAAATGTGTAGACTCAAAGTAAAATCAGTTCCAAGCTCTGAAATGACAGTGCTGCCTCTTTGCTGGCTGTCAGCTGTGTGAAGTCACCACACTCTGAGGGCTCCCATGTGGTGGCTGTCAACCCAGAAATTAAGTCAAGATAAAGAACTCCACAGGGGAAATCCCAAACGTTCACAAGTTTTCAGCAGTACAGAGGTAAACAAAGACTCTCCACTCACAGGGCCATTGATCAGGCACAGCCACCTCCCACATTTTACCTTAAAACCCAATAAAGCCAATAAAGGCTCAGTCAGTGCTGCTAAATGAGAAATTCAGCTGTTGGTGGTAAATTCAGGAGGTTCCTGAATCAGGGAAGGAAAGGCCATATCAAATATTCTGTCCATGAAAGAATATTTGAAAGAAGCAGAGGGGAAGACCCAGTATATTTCCTACCACTCACCATAACCTTTTCCACTGCTGTTCAACCAGTGAGGACCATGCCCTCCAAACCACCAATCACTTATGCTGGATTAGCAGAAAGGGAATGAAATATGACCATAGCTCAGTAAGAGAGGCCAAAACAACAACCTGCCTCAGCTTAAGCAGAGGCAAAAGGGCTGCAGGTCTGGCCTTACATTTCCTTAATACTGATCCCATAGTACAAACAAAACCTCGCTTTAGGGGTTGGGGAGAGGAGCTGCAGAGGAACTAGGACTCAGCCTGAAGGAAAAGGCAAATGGAGATGCAGGAAGGGGAGAATTTCATGTGGCTTCATGAGCTATGCAGCAGCAGAGTGCAGGGCATCTGCACTGGTTAAGGAAGAAAAACTCAAATCCACGTATTTCCTCACTACCACATCAGGAACACCAAAGACAGGAGCTAAGCAAAAGCTTGGCCCCCTTTCTTGAAAGAGCTCCTTTCATCTTTTTTTCTTGTGTTTGAGTGAGAACACAGCATTTGCTACGTTTAAATATTTTCCTTGCGTTTGTAATCTATATACAAACAGCGGCATCTGTCTTGGCTCTGAAGGCCTGGAACCAAAAATCTGATACAAACAGAGCCCTTTTGCCCTCCTGACATCCCCATGGCCTCTTGGGGTCACCAGCACTCTTTCCCACATCACCACGGCAGGAATGTAAAGAAGTGCTCAGCATCTCACCTGTGCTCGTAGAAGTAAGAGACCTCAGTGTGCACATGTGCCACAGTAAAATGTTTCTCAGTGGGTCACATGAGAGTCTCTCTCACACTGTTTGTTGGAAGAGATTTATGTTTGCCAAAATAATCAGGTGCCAAACTTGGTCACTGACAACCTGAAAATTTTGTTTATTTTTCTATTCATTTTAATCTGCTGCGTGTCTACTGGTTTCCAAGTACCCACCTTGGTAGTGCAGGAGATGAGTCGACCATTGAGTCTAACAAAACACTGAAATCTTCATTTTATTTCTTTGAAGTTACTAATGCTCTCCCTCAGGCTCAATAGCAATTTAGCACTTGAACTCAGTTTTCCTTCCCTGGCATATTCCGAGACAGCAGTTGCCTTTGCTTGAACTTTCAGCAGCCAAGTGTGTATTAGATATCAAGCTGGACCTGGGCCATATGGGTTACAGGAAGCACTATACCGCAGACAGCAAAAGCAGCTCAGAATGTCAGGATTTCCATCAGAAATCCCTCTCCCCTCCCTTTTTTCTTTCTTCCCACCCCAAGTATTCAGAATTCTGGCATCAGAAAAGAAAAACTCTGAGCTGAATCCAAAGAGGAAATATGCTTTTTGAAAAATGCATGCTCTGCATTTTAGAAAGACAAACAAGAAGCTTCCTTGCCTTCAAGGGCAAAACCACTCTTGCTCTGCTCTCCTACTGCTTGGGCTCCCTGGCCATGCAGCAGATTCCATTGCCTGAAGGCAACGTGAGCTCACAAGGTGCTTTCTTCCTTACTCACCAGTTTGTCTCTCTCAGACAAAATAATGCCTTTGTGCAGAGTGATGCCACCTTATAAACAAATATCCTAAACTACGCTCCAACTACCATAACCTTTTGTGTTACGCTCTGAGCACGAAAGAGCTCTAGAAGCCTCATGCCCCTTCTACCACAGCTTGTGTCTCCTGTTTTTTCTCCTCTTTATGATGAAAGGCCTGGCTGACCTCCCGCTTCCTCCTCAGCTTCCTCCTCCACAACTCCCACTGGTCTCCTTACCTTCCAGCAGCCAGGAGTCTGCAGTCCCATGGCTGCACACACTACGAGCCCACCCTGTGAGGCTGGATCCTACTTCACCCACCCCCACAAGCAGCTCCAGATCCTTGTCCCCTTCAGATGGCTCCTATCACACTCTGCTCAGGCCATCTTCCTAATCACCCAGCCTCCCAAACTGAAAACAATGCCAAACAAGTATAACAGGCTGAACAATTTCTCAGTGCAAGAGATGTAAAACAAACTCTTTCAGCAGCAAAGATAGACTGTTACAACACACACAGCTGGCTTGAAACTCAATTTCACCTCTTCATTTTAGAAAGCTGCAGAAAAGTTTCCTTGCATTTGAGGGTAAAGCTGCACTCCTGGAACTGAACTATTGCCAAGGTACTGCAACAACTTCTGATGGAGGAACCCTCCAAGATACCAAGAAGGGAAAACGAGAAGACATGGGCAGTCACAGAGGGAAATCGTGAAAAAGTCAGAAGAAAGAATGCAAGAGAGCTTGTGAGATACCCGAGAAGAGAAAGTACTGTGGAAGAGCTATCATTGCTTGGGACCGAGCAGGGCAAGCATCAGGGGAAAAAACAAGCCTCTCAGACCCCGGAAAAGAAGAAGCTGAGTGATTCCCCAGCAATGCTGGAGGAGAAACTGCTGGGGTGACAGAGGGAAGCCCAAAGCTGCAGCATCTGGGCCCAAGCAGACAGACGTCAACTAAGTGTCCAAGGGAACTTAATGCTCTCTGGCCTGCCCGCAGCAGCCCTTGAAAACACAAACCTCTGCTTCAGCTGACTGGACACCTACCTGTTAAAGACGAAACTGCCAGTGACACAGCCAGCTAAACCACACGACAGCAAAATGCAGCCATGCATTCACCTGAATAAACCAGAGACACTCCTCGGTGTGCACCTGGAACGCAGCTGGTCTTCTGACTGATGCAACCTGATTTTTACAAGCTTTTTTCCCCCATGCTTCTGTCAGGAAGCAGTTTAGTCAAGCCCCATTTGAGCTAGCAGACAGCAGACTGTGAACAGAGGAAGAGATAGGAAGGGGGTGACCCATGAGAGGCCTTCCAGATGAAGCCACCAGCATTCTGGGAAGACTTTAGAAAAGAGGAACGATTTTATCTTCTTTTGGTAAATATGCCTGGCAAGGCAGCCCTGCTCCAGCACGGCAAAACAGCAGTAAAAGAAACTGAACTCCCAAACCCATTAGCCTTCCTGACATGTCAGCTCCCTTTCCCCACTGCTCTCCCCAAAGCCTTTGCAGGCTTATGATGTTGAGCTCCCCACAAAAAGCCACAGGGGCTTGCTCAAGTTCTGTGGTTGAGATAATATTGGTACAGCTAATTTAGCTTCCTCCCCCAGGTGTGCAGTCAGGGTGCTGCTGGTGCGTTGTGGCTCAGCTGCAAGTCAGGCAGCACTGGCTGTGGGGAAGGGGTTCTGTCTGCCCAGCCATGGCAGAGGCCAATAAAAGAAGCCAAGCTGTTGATTATGAACTTCATAAAAGAAACTACCAGAGATGGAAGCTGAACCTGGTTTAGGCTCTGTCCTAAGCTCTCTCCACCCTCCTTTGAGGCTAGGTTATGTTTATATTATATTACTTAGCAACAAAGTAAAGTATACAAGCCCAAATAAGATTTGTAAATACATAGGCAAATACAGTATAGACATACCAAGGTATGTCAATAGGGGATCACCAATTATTTACTTCCTATAGCTACATGATTACTGTGAAAATTTATTTTGAATTGATTTTTGTCAGCTAGCATGTAATAATATCCTTCCTCTTCTAGCCTCTGTATTTCAAGTGATTCACAGACTAAAAGTAGAATACTTTCCCTAAAAAGACACACAAATGAAAGTCTTCTTGCTGCTGGATAGTAATTATCTATCCAATTACACGTCTCCATTCTCTGCACTCTCTAATGCAGAGAAAAGATGCTTATCCAGACGGAACAATCCTCAAACATCTCCAAAACCAGGGCTATTGATTACTGTTTCTACAACTGCAGAATGAAAGGCACTGCAGTCTGAAAGTAAGTGGTAGAAGTTCTTGCTCTATAACAAAGGAATTACAGGAGTTTAAACAAGACCCATATTTTCTTTCTTTATGGCTTTGTATTTCTCATTTTCTGACACAAAAATAATTTTAAAAATCCCTATGGTCCAGATATGTGTATGGCTTCCTCCTGCTGATCTAAATGAGAGTTTGCACATTTGTTCAAGGGCCATAACAGAAGAGATGTTGCTTTCTGTTCTGTAATTTCACTGTAGGCATCATCCACAACCAGTCTTGCTAGACTGGAAAGATATATCCGGTGTCTGTTATTGTTTTGTCATGACGAATTCCAGGAATAAATTAGGTTGTTGTATGTTTTTAATTATATTAAATCTCTACTGCAAAGATATAGAGATTTTAAATGAGATTAAGTCTGCAAGATCCTGAGTTCCTGCAGATGACTCTACCATGTGTGCATCTCATCTTTGAAAAGGAGATGTTTGACATAGTTGCAAACATTGGACTGATACAGGCTGACTAACAAAATTATTTTGTGAATTCTTCTCCTACGCTTATTAAAAACATAATTGTTCACATTTGAAAGGATGATGTTATGCTTAAAATTATTAAGACAGGGTTATATCTTGTTCTCTGGTCAGGGCATTCATTTATCTATCATTATCCCTGTATGGATCAGCCATGCTGACAACTGTCCCACTTGAGCAACTTGCTTAACCATTTTTCAAAACTCAGGAACTGAGAAAGTTGAAATTAGCAGCCATCATTAGTCATAAGGAAAATAACTGCAACTAAGTAAGCAAATGCTGTAATGCTACTGGCACAAAAGTAGCAGTGGACCCAATAAAACCAATCTTGAGAAAACGAGTTGTGAGCCATGAGATGCCTGGCTGTAAATACTGGCAGGTGTACTTCTCATAGCAACATTTCAGCAAGGTGACCTCTCTCCTACCCAGCTTCATGCTGTGTCATTTGTCTGAATTGTAAGAAGGGAAGTGCTTCCAGGCTCAGTACAGCTCAAGAAGGACTGATCTGTGCCCTAATACGTAAGAAATACTTTGTCAAGTGTTTTGTTCAATGTTTAGGCTGCAAGTCCCATTATGGGAACAGCTGGGTTGATTATAAAACATAAAACTGTCTTAACCATGTATTTTCTCACAAATGCATGGTCTCCAGACTGCTATTCTAATATATCAGTACTTACTACCTGCTAATCCTAGCTGATAGACTGTCGGCGATTGAAACGGACCTAGCCCGGCAGGGAAAACTGAATCTTCTTTATTGAAAGAACAAGCTGGGTTTATACACTTACATGACCTATCACACACTGCCATGTCAGCAGCACACCCTCTGAAATGTCTCTGTATTGGGTGACCTGCCTGTCAGTTCTTGGCAGGCTCCTCCCCCAGGGTCTGGGGGAGACAGGCTTCTTTGGGATATCATGTGCTCTTTTGTCCTGCCACGTGTTTCTGCAGGCACATCTCACAGCCTGCAGCCCAACTCCATTTTATCTCCCCCACAATAGACTAGGTATTTTGAGATGGTATCTGAGTTGTAAGTAAAGTTATCTTTTCAAAAGACCCAAATCTGACATGCCAATGATGTATTTAGCTACTAAACAATCTCTCCCATACAAACACACCTCCAAAAGGAAACAAGTAATACTTGCATCTCCTGGAAAAATAGTAATGGACTATTTCTGCAGTATAGAGCAAGAAAGTAAGAAACTAACAACTTCCCGTGGCTTAATTTGCACTACCAAGCTGCTTCCTTGTCACACTGCTTCTGGCAAATTCTGTACACCAGGACTGACTCCAGCAAAACCTGTCATGTTCATCTGATATGCTAATTGTATGCCATCACATGAACAGAAGCATCTTTAGCCAATCTAGGGCCCTAATTCTGCTCCAGAAGCACAAACCTCACATTGTGGGTGACATGAAATAAGTGTTATATCTTCTGTATTGAAGACAAATGAAGTAGACAATGGTGAGAGCCACCGGAGTAGTGCTTCAGGAGCCAGAATCAGCCGGTCCCTGTCATGCAATGCCAGCTCTGCAGGGGTGGAGCAGGCAGTAAAGTCAGTTTTCACCTACTTCCCCATGGGTGCTTGGAATAAGATTATGTTAGGTATCAACTAAGCAAATGAAACCATCCAGCTTCAGATAAAGGTCTGAGTATCTATCACTGCATCTCCTGTTTAGGTATAGCCATCACAGACACATTTGGCCACCTCAGTGGAGGTGAGAAGGGGAAAACCTGGATTCATATTTAGAGCAAAACACGTTAAAACCCAATTTTTGTTGTAATTAAATAGTTTTCTGAATTGAAACCACCTGCTTAAGAGCACCACCAAGAGAAAAAGAGGAGGTCACCCTGCTTATTCCCTCCCTCCTCACAGGTCTCTGAGGGCTGCCAGAGGCAGGGCAGAAGACCACTTTCCTCCTCTAGATGACCGCAAACACACAGAGCACAAAAGATGAAAACCTGTGTACGAGACGGGTTTTCCCCACGGCTCACTGGAAAATACAGAAAAATGAATACTTCTCTAACTAAGGCTGTCCAGGGTTGGCTTACTAAATCATTTAATCTCTGTAAAATATATGGGTTTAAGCAGGAACACCAAGTCTCTAGAATATATTCATCTTTTCAGGCAAAGCACAGCTGATCCTTGGACAGTGAAAAGATAAGTTCACTGTGCTGTGTAACTGCAGCTGAACAGTAAGCTGGCTAAAGGAAAGCTTTATCTCAAGGTATCACTTGTCAAACTCACAGCTTTGAAGGAGGCTGCTTAGCATGAAATGCTGGAGGAACTGAGTGTATGACTCCAAACAGTTCTTAGCCCTGGGGTGGTATTTACTCTTACCACAGTCATGAAGCCTCCGAGACACTGAGGGAACTGCCTTTGGTCCACGGAAAAATTACTAAAGTAGTGAGAGGGAGATAGACTGCCTTAATATGAGTATTAACTTTGTTCTCTGCTGGTAGCAAAGGAGAGAAGTTTTTGTAACTGAAAGAAATTCAAACAGAGGAAAAAAAATGAACAGCAAACAAAAGCAATGCTGGTCAGTTCATTTTGGCACACATCAGGCTGCAATTTTGCTGCCAATGTCAATGTATTACATGCTGTGTAGCTATAAATTTCAGTTATGTTTGAATAAACACCAGCATATAGAATCGCTCTGGGTCTGCCTAATGCAGTCTGCCTGCAGGCAGGCCAGAACCGCTATATTTCTTTATCTGAATTACCCCCAAATTAAAAATTTTAGTTGCTCTCAAAGTGCACGTACCTGCAATCCCTTGTAGCAGCCCACAGACATTAAAAATGCTTTTCTTCATAATACTCTGCACACACATAGTAAAGACAGACACAAATGCCACGGTGCAGAGAATCATGATTCCCATGGCTAGGAAAATTGCGGTTGCCTGCCAGAACCCACTGGCAATCTCACTGAAGTTTTCAGCGTAAGGACCACAAAGCGTGTCTCGTCTAGAGAACTGCATGTGGGAGATCCTGGTGCAGCGCCCGTAGATGCCCAGCGTTGGGTGGTAGGGCTCCTGCGACCCCCCCGTTCTGTTGTCCACATCCTCGGAGCTTGAAGGCTTTGCTTTGCCAATCAGCCAGTCTGCACTCATGAAGGCAATGAGCTCTGCGAAAGCCACCACGATACTCAGGAGAGTCCATAGCATCGACCGACACGTTACAATGACATGACACATATTGATGTCCAGGGCTTATGATCAGTGCAGCACTCTTAAAATCCAGGCACAAGGGAGAAAAAATTAAATTAAAAAAGGAAAAAAGGATCCTAAGAAAATCACTGTGGCTGCTCTGCCTATTTTCTCAACTCTCTCACAAAGGCCAAGATGAAGCTTCTCAGGAGAAAAAGTGAACAGCCCCAAGTTTTGCAAGCAGTGCAATCATTTCTCTCTGTTTAGTTCCTCCTTTTTTCTTTCAGGGATGCTGAGCTCTGAAATACGCTTTTCTTTCTTAATATTCATACTGGCACATGACACCATAGGCTGGAGGGGGAGGCTGCAAGGACTGCCCACTGTTTGACATCACACACCTACAAGAAAAGAGAAAACACATCAGCAGTGATAAAAAAGTCATTTCCACCCCCACAACAAACCAAGATCTGGTGCAGATTCACATCAACATACAACGCTCTAACAAGGGCTGGTCAAACAGATCCTGCTGGAAACCTCCCTGATTTGTTGCAGGGGAGTAATTAATGTCTCCCCCACTGCTGCCAGTACTTACAGTATCTGCTGTGTCCTATCTCATGGTGGGTGTGTGTCAAACACTTTGCAAGCAAAGGTCTCAGTAACACCCAGCGGTCCCACCCACTCCTACCGCCACACCCACATCATCTTCTTCTTGTCCAAATTACCAAGGGTGCTGGCAGTCACCCAGCAAAATGTTCGGACACGTTTAAGCAGTTTCACAGATGTGCAGCTCCTGCCTTCACTTTGGGGAGGCAGCACAGCCCGCCTTTGGGACAGAGGCTGAACACCGCTCCACATGCCATGGGCACCTAGGTGCAAGGGGCAATGGAGAAACCTCGTTGCAACCTTCCGGGTTTCTGCTGACTGCAGCTGGGCCAGCCCCGCCTCGAGAGGAGGTGAACAAGATTGCAGTTGCAGACGGCTCACCCTGTGATGTGGTGACCCCTTTGAAGCCTGGATTTTGCGAGGAGTGGTGCCTCCCTGGGTTTGGGATCAAGGTTTGCACCAGTGTTTCAGGAAAAGAATCTGCCTGCAGGTAGGTCACACACCTCATCCTGAACTGCTGCCAACCCCGGCAGCCTCTGGTGACATGCCATTGTAAACACGAATCTGTGGAAAAGCGCCCAAGTCACTGCCGAGTGGCCAAAAGCCCCAGTGAGAGGGGTTGCCAGTCAGCCTTGAGCTTCCTAACTCCCCTCAGCTCCCCTCTTCCACAGCCCTGTGCATGCTGCGACTGCAGCAAAATGTTCCCCAGGGCTTTCCCCAAGCCATAACGTTGCCTTTCAACAGTGGCCGATGACATTCCCAGAGTTACACTTAGTACAAGAGGCAGAGATCACTATACGTCCAACTCCTACCCAAATATCGGCCGCAAAATAACAAACAGGTCATCGCACACGCCTCTGCTCTTGAACTGAAACACTGTCGCCTGAAGGCAGAGTGGGAGCAGGAAATGCCCTCATGTTACCCCCTCCATGATGAAAATGTAGCACTTCCAAGTCTTCCTCACAAAACCCCAAATACTGACATTGAACTGGAGGCAAGAGTCAAGAACCAGATCTGGACCTCACTGCTGTGCTGCTGCAGTCACCAGATGCCAAAAACCAGACATCTCCAATATTTTTTTTAGGTTTGTCATGGGGTTGATATTTAATTTCTTAGGAGTCCTGAGTTGGGTGGTTAAGCATTAGTCCCACTGAATGCAAAATGAAACACACACACGCAACTTCACACATTCAAAATTTCATCCAGCAATTTCTAGTCCCCCCTGTGCCAGTTACAGTGAATCATCTAGATGTGCAGATTCCTTTAGTATAAGAGGCTTAAAGCTGATGTGCCAACAGCAGAATTTGTCTCCTGTAGTTCAGTGCTATGGCATTGCCTTAAAAAAGGGCTTTTAGACATACTGAGATAGCAGTTCCTCTAATTTTCCTTTTTTTTTCGGGGGAGGGGGTGGGGTGAGCACTAAGTTTTCACGCAATCTGACATACTAGTGACTCAAACACCATTTGTAATAACAGAAAGCTGAAGTGTCAGCCTGGCAAAGAAAGTTAATTTGCTCAGTAGTTCCACTTAAAATAATGGTTGGAATGTAGGAAATATCCACTACAAATCTACATTCTTCTGATGTAATATGTGTGATTAAAGAGAATTTAATTGAAAATATATTTTTTTTTTTAAAGATGCTCCAAAAAGCTCTCAAATCTGTATTTTTCTGCAAGAATTGCACCAATATGAGCTACTCATCTTTCTAATTCAAGGATTTTCAGTGAGGTGGAAGGGATGTAAGAGCTGAACACCCATAATGGCTGTTACTGCTGACTCTGTACCGCTGGATATAAAACACCATTTATGGAACACAGATGAAAACAAAGTTCATGTTTACTTAGGTAGGTGGAAATTCTAGATGAACACTGGCAGCCATAAAATTGTCTCTGATTATTATTATTATCACTGATAGCAAATGTGCAATGCTATACTAGAAGGAAAGACTAAATCATGGGGTTCTTTCCCAACTGAAATGTAAGCACAATAAATGGCAGGAAAATTTTAAGACAGCATCACCAGAAAAGTCACTGCATGAGCAAAGTAGCCTGTCTAAAGCTGACATGGAGGTCATGTCAAATCTCAGGAGTTCACTTCCCTGCTGTGCAGCTAAGGGAAACTTCGCAGCATCTAAAAGTTAGGTAGTAGATGCCATTGAGAACTACAATTCAATTGAAAATACTTTGGTTTTGAATAAAACCTGCGCAATTTGGCTTTTCCTAGGTAATGAGTCCTTTATTCTGGTGTAAAACATACCAAGAGCCAATACACATGCCAATGTACCCTTATCCATGGGAGACCTTCTGCATAAGCTTTTTCTTGCACTAGAGTGAGGCGCTGAAATGAGAGCACCACTCAACCTGTAAGTCCTTTTTGTCAGACAGACAAAAACATACACAGTAGGATGGTGAGCCCAGAGGAGGGGCAGAGGCGTTTCTCTCTGAGACTTAGTGAGGAAAGACTGTAGATGAAGTACTGAAGACAAGTTCCAGTTCAGTCACATTTATGTAGTCAACCCTTTCCTCCCAACAACTTCTTCCCTCTTTTTCTTCCAACAACCTCCTCCCCCCTCTGGCTTTCCCAGTGAACATAACTATCTCTCATGCGGTGCCAACAATATGTTTGTTCCATACATGGAAGCCTTTCCAGCTACAGGCTGTGCTAAATAACTGTGCTTCATGAAGCTTCACTCTGCTCACCCCCTCCTTTTTTTTTTATTATTTTTGCTCAGCAGAAAGTCAAACCAGGCCCTTGCAAGGCTGAAAACTAGCTGTTTATTCTTCCTCTCAGTTTCCCATCCCACAACAAGTTTTTTCCATGACAGAACCGTATGTTCTTCACAGCACGCCACTCAGTATCCACTTCTAACCGACTGTCAAAATATTTGCTTTGACAACCCAAATTCAAAATACACAACAGTTCTTTAACCCTTTTTGGTACTAACTCATTCAAAGTAATTCTCACTGAAGAAGCAGATTACAAAAAGTAGCCTCACCCCTTAGTCATTGGGCCTCCCCCTATTTGTACTGTTGCATTCAGTAACATTGCTGTGGAAGGAGGCCATCCATGCTGGGAAGCAGCCTTGCACAGCAAGTACCCACTTGAGCCACACACCACGACAGCATGAGAGTCTTGGCAGTGCCATTCTAGGCCACCATATAACCCACATTCCTTGTCTGCACAGCACAGCTCTTGGATGGGTCAAAACTAAACCTTGAGCCTCGTTTACCTGGCTACCAGAACCCTGCTCATGGTCATGCTCTGCATTAAGTGAAGTCTAACGCAGTGAAAAGATGTCAGTGAAAACATCAGATCCAAAAAACATCCAAAGAGAATAAGAGTTCTCAAATGCAAAATTCTTTTGGTTGTTTTAATCTAACAAATCAAACCAACTTAAAACATGGCTAAAACTTCCTTTCTCTTCATATTCAGTTTTGACAGCCAGATCATACTCCAGTCATACTTTCACATCTCTAGCTAGGACTATTCAACTGTTGAGTTTTACTACACAATATGTCCATAATCAAAGTATATAAACAACATCTATTTTTCTGAACTAGATAAAGAAACAAAATTGCCTCGATTTTGCTTACACTGCCAAAACCAGAAAGTGAGAAGTGGATCCAAATTACAATATTTGAATTAAGGTTTTGATTTTAAAGACGTTGAGCTGCAGGGTTTTGCTTTGGCATACCAGGTAGACAGAAACGAACAGCCACAAAGTTCAAATCTGAGTCAATCACATACCATGGCTGTTTATTTTAAAAAGGTGTCCAACAAGCAGTGTACAAGAGAACCACAAGTACCTTGCAGAACAATGTTATGACCAGTCCTTCACACTCCCCTTATGATCTGACTGAAGTCAGAGGCTTAAGATGCAGCTTTCGCCCTTTCCAGCCTGGTTCTGTCAGCTCAAGAGTGAGAATAAATCATCTTTAGATAAGTGGCTTTTGGCTTGTCTTAAGCAAACAGCTGAATGGAAGGCCACACAGACTGCTGAAGCCATCCCAGTTTATAAAATAAATCCAAGCACAGTTAGACATTTTCTTCTAAAGTTTGTTGGGGTCCAAAGTACAACTACATGGAGGAGTTTCTAAACCTTGTTTACAATACACAAGCTTGAGCATCTCCTAACCCAAAATGTGCAAATCTTGGAAGCTTGGGTACTACTTTCTCTGGAATGTTGTTCATTAGCAGTTACAAACTCTCCATATGCTTTGAACTATGAGAGTGGAAGTGGCTCCTATATGTGTTGATGTTGACTCAGTATTTAAAACAAACAGAAAGAGGCTCACGCACTAAGACTCAATTACCTCAAGCTGACCCCCACCCAGGTTGACAGGAGCTGCCTCTTTAAGAAGCTTCCATCCTTAGGTGTTATTGGACAAGCAAACTATTCAACTGTGAGCTCACCCTGCCCGGCAGAGTGAGGCAGCCATCAAACCACTGAGATAAGAGGGACTGCACTTAAGACAATATGGTATGAGCCCTAGAAATTGTTCATTTTCTGGATAAGTGATAAATGTTGGTAAATAAACTTCTCCTCCCACTTGGTCCTCTCACCATTCTTACAGGAACTGCTGTTCAGGAGGAGACGGCAGGTTTCTGCCAGCATCCATGCAGTCTTCAAAGCAGTGGAGTGGATACCAAGCAGCATTTCTCAGGAGACAGAAAGGTGCACCTCTGCATTTCTACCCCACACACTTAGAGGTGACTTGCAAAGGTAAGAAAAGTACATTCATCACATTCCTCTGTCACAACAGAACAGGAACACGGATTAGTACTTAAGGAAAGACCAGCTGTCCCAAAAGGTTTGGTGCAATTTCTCTCCGCAGACCACAAGGTGCTCTGCTGGCACTGGTTTCTGATAAGCACCACATACTCACCACAGGAAGCACCTGGACCAAAAAGAGCGAAGGACACTTCATTGTGTCTTTGTTTTGTTTTTTAAATGTAACACATTTCAAAGTCATCAAAAATACTCAGTGTCAGATAACAAAACAGGAGAAGGTGCTTTAAAGCTGAAGTGTTTGCACAACTTCAAAGAGCAGAGAATAAGCAAAGGATTCTCCATTCACCTATGTATTTTCATCAAATTATTGCCTACCTAAACAACATTCCAGAGCAGAGATTATTACTTGAAGAACAAAGAGCAAAGTTTTGATTAGTCTTCACTTATGAATTAAAGAGAGTGAACGTTTGCATATATAACGAATATTTGACCATTATAAACCTGCACAGGTTTATTAATGAGTGTATTATTGTGACAGGTGGTTGAAAACACATCAGACTAAACAGATGAATTTCACTGGTAATGGAAGGAATGTAGACTTATGATGCATCATGTCTTGTTCCTGCTGGCATAATGTAAGATATGAAATGGAAAACTAAAATATTTTTCAAAATAGTCAAAACTCACTAAAGTATCCTAATCAAATCCCTATTTCCTTGTCTGTCTTTTGAATTGCCCTGTTTACTTCAGCCTCTCTCTACCAAAGGAATGTAGATGTAAAATTTAAATTAAACTAGTGCTCATGTGCCCAAATATTATGTACAACAATAAGTGAAAAATAAATATATAAAACAAAAGAAAAGAATTGTGACAGTGACTGTTGGTCTCCTGAAGCTGGACATGATGTTTATTTCATTCCATCTTGCAAATGCTATGGAATATGCCATCTAATTACAGGTGGATTTGTTTCTAGAATACATCACTGCAAAAGAAACAAATATAAAACTTCTTTCCAACTTAAAAAAAAAAGAGCAGTTGAAATGTACCATTCTTTTTCTGACCTCATTAAAAGCCATGGCAAAACTCCCACTGACTTTAATGGAGCCAATACATCACTGAAAAATCACTACAAGAATGAAAGTTTCCAAATTTTCAGACCAACTGCAGGGGAGGTTTAAACACAGATTCATTTCCCTCTTCCCTCATCCAGACAAAACTTTGCTTATTGCCCCCCCACTAAGAGGAGATCAAGCTAACTCAAATTTCCAGCACTGCCTCTGAAGCACAAATTCTCAAGCTGGAGATTTGTTCCATTGCTCCGTATTTATTGACTTACAAAATTCCTAAAATCTGCAGCCATTACGTTCTGTTTGGAAAATTTACTTGAGATCTTCTGTAATTCCAAAATTTATTAAAGCCTACAATGTTAAGAAGAGCTAATGTCTAGTATTTCTATTGTTTCTTCTCAGGAGAAAACTACACATCACATCAAAAATCATCACTAAGGGAGCAATCTTGGCTACAATTAATGATAGCCTAACTGCTCAGGAATTTACCAGCTGGGAGCAGAATCCTGAGTTTCCTTTCCTACTTTGATTTCTCACTAGCTCACTGAAGTCTCAGTCTTCAGAAGTTTCAGTTGAAGCCCCCTTTCTTGGTTACTTACATTATCCCACCTGTCAAGCAGACTGAAACATTCATTGTGTTGTGATTACTTCTTACAACACTTAACTACAGCTTCTAAAGGAGTCTGACCAGAAAAAAAAGGGAGGTTAGGAGGAAAATGGGAACTCAGAAGGAAGGAACTACTAATATTTGGTAGTAACAAATCCTTGCTATTTTTATACTAAGGATTTTTACTTTAAAAGGAAGCCAGACTATGGCTATTTAAATATTTAATAGTGTGTGCATAAGCTAGAGCATCAGAACAAAAACACTTGGAATCTGTGCTTATTGTAAAAAACCGTTCATTCCCATGAGTTCATTGTGACAGATTTGGAACTACTCTTAATAATTTATTAATATTGTATTAAGATATTTATTATACTAATACATTAGTTATTGTTTAATATGAGACTAGTGAGAAAAACAGGCAGGAAAGGAAAGAATGATTCACTTGTGACACTTCTCAGCAAACTCTGGGGAACTGCTTACTAAAAAGACAATACTAGCTCAGGAAAAGCCTCACAAACACGGCAGATCAAAGATCTGAGGATTGTTTAGGAAGGAACAGCCTCTCAAACTGGAGGGAAGAGAAGCTGTTTTAGACAAACAAGCTTAAGAGAAAGGACCTATGGGATGTGCCTACTGAAGTTAGGCCAGCACAGGATACCATACTGGGCTCCTCATTTGCCCTTAGACAAAGCAGACACCCTGCAAACAGCCTTGGTTCCTTGAATCAAGGAAACACCACTTCAGTGAATTCCCGAAAGGAAACCATTGCAGTATCTCCTTTCACATTTGTGGCTCTGTTAGCAGAGCAACCACAAAGGTTATGGCTCTCCAGCCTCTCTGAACAGCCAGGGGTGGGTCATTCTTCTGCTGAGATACCGTCTAAGGCTGTAGACCTGAGGACTGACCTTTGAGAGCAGGAAGGACTCAGAGGAGTTTGCACTGTTCCTCACTGCAAATGCCTGTGAACAATCTTGTACGTCAGTCCTTCCACAATGCCACTAGTGAGAAAGACACCTCACAGGTATCGACTGCTCCCCAGGTTTATGATGTGTAACACTCACACAGCAAGGAAACTTTTGGCACAACAGGATCTTTGCACTTTGGATCCAAGACACACCGCTCAAGCAAACTACCTGCTACGACACCAGTCACTGATGAGATGGAGAACCTGTCTTGTCTCAAAATGTATGTAAATCATTCTTCCTCTTCTTAACTCAAACTGAAAGTAAAACATTCTTCAAAAACAATTAATACAGACAAGCAGCTCAGCACAGTAATGCATAAAACTTGTGTACATTAGACGAACACCCTTACTGTGACTTTTCATTGTACTTGAACTGAGGAGAACCAGTGGTGGCTCAAGTAACTGAAAAGGGTTGTCATGGATCAGAGCTGCCATGTTTCTATATTGGCAAGGGTGTCTCAAGTATCCGGGCACCACATATGACAGTAAACTTGAAAAGAGTGCACGAAAAACCTTTTATCCAGGAAAAGGCAATGTGCTCAGAAACTGGCATATCTCTGTGCACACCTACTGAATATGAGCCTTAGTTGTTGGTTAATGGTTAACTTCTTGACTGTGGCCAAAGAGAGAACAAATGAAATGAGATATTTTCAATACTACATACTTCATTTATCAGCAATTACAGGAAGGTTGTGTTCAGTTGGGATCTCTGAAGCTCACCACAAAAAGCTTGGAAAAATCTAGACTAATTACTGAAATTCTGGAAACCCCATTTTAGAGCAAGAAGCAAAAATAAACAGATGATTTATTTTAGCAACTGGGTTTAATTCTAAAGCCAAGATTGGAGATACTTCTACAAGCTGAGCCATGTGCAAAATTCTGGCTTGTTTTAATTCAGTTTGACTTGCTAGACTAGATAATGCTAACAGTCCTTTTCTGTCCTTAAAATGTATACAGCCATGAAAATGAATAACTAATGAATGTTTGTAGAAACTGAAAAGGCTAGAGGGGAAAAAAAAGTGCATCTTTCTCAGTTTCACTTTCTCTGAAAGTGCTGTGATGCCTCTGTCTCTGATATCATGTGGTTTGTGTCACAGAAGCACTTAATGGTGCAAAGTAAAACTGGACCTGTCTGGGGATATGCATATAGGTCTGGTAATGATCCACCTTACTGCCAAATAAATACATATGCAAAACAAAAGGCAGATGGCATAAATAACCATCCCAGTCCTCTGGATGAGATGTTCCTTACTCATGTAACAAAATCTGTAGCAATACTGGGAACTGAACCTAAATGCTTCCACTAGAAACCCTAAAACTTTGGGGATTTAATATACTCTGCAGTGTCATGCACTGTGCCAAACACTTTTCTTGTCATCCTTCAAACACAAACCTCAGCTACTCTTGTGTCACTTTGAATCTCTAGCCTTTGAATCTACACCACATGCCGATGTACCTGTCCTTCACAAATGATGACTGTGGACATGGTCACAACTCCAATAGTGACTTTGATTTGCTGCTCACTGAGAAATGGCTTAGTTATTAAACTGTGATTTTTTTCCTACAGTGCTCACTGCTGAAATAGGCAATTCTCACAGCAACATGTCACAACTGCTTCAAAGAAATTCACCTGCAAAGAAACAAACTTACTTCTATGACTAGCTTTCTCCACTTGTGCTTCAGAGAGGAACATAAATTTCCTGTAACATCTTTAGCGGATGTTTTCCCACATATGTACCTCATTGAAGAGGATGAAGCTACAGACATTCACAGGTCCCACTAGGTTGTAGGGAGTGGACATTCTTCACAAAGGACCACCTTCCTATGTATTGGATTGGTTAGTTTCTTTCAGCTTTCAGTGACATGAATCCTTTTGAAAGCAAATGCAGTCTACAGACTAGTGGGAGGGTAACATCTGATTGTACAGTTGCCAAAAGGTGGAAAGTTCTTCATTATGTCTTTCCCACTGGGAAATGCAAATGAATCAAAATCAAACCTGCATATCTGAAGATCTCCCAAGGCACAGACAGATAACTATCACTAAGAAAAAAGTCCCTGCATACTACAAGCTTTATGAAAATCTGTCGGCTCTGTATTCTGAATTCTGAAAATTATATTTACATATAAGATTATCTGTTAGTTCTACTTGTTGCATGTCAAGTTCTATGTAAGCATAGGACTTCATGGCAAAATTAAAAGTATGGTACAAGAAACAGTTTCATTAACTGTCCATCACGGAAACTGCTGTTTCAAACCAATTCTAAACAGTGCACTCACTGCACTCTTTATGTTGATAATTACTATTACTAACATTAACTGGTTCTTTAAAATAAATGGTTGCAAATTATAAATTTTATCTTCTGTTTCCTAATAAATGCTCCCCTAAAAACCAACTCATTTAATCAGACGCAAAATTAATTAGATTTGAATAAATCATTAATAGCATGTATAAATTTGAAAAAAAATATGGTCATTCAGACTGGACTTGTGCTTAAACTTATCACAATTTCTCTCAGAATTCTGTACCATGAATCCCCAACCTGGAACAAACTTCCTAGCTTATGTAGTTGAGTATTTACTTCTACTCAGGTGAACAGGACATGCTCTTTTGCCAGTATTTGTCTATTTGATTATGTTAAGATTGCAGAATTAAAAGTTCAGATAATGCAATCAAATAAGCAAAACCATTTTAGCCTAAACCAGAATGTACTGAACAAACCATATTTTCTCTGGTTTTTGGTTTGTTTGGGTTTTTTTCAAGATGCTTAGCCCAATGTTCTCTCACTTTTGAGCAACAGAGTTATGAGATGTCCAAAGCATCAAGGGAGAGAAAATAAAGAAAACAAACCAAACTAGACGACTTAAACATAGAGAGGACAAAAACAAGCAGGTAGAAAGACCAACACTATCATCTGTAAGACAGCCTTGGGGGGGGATTTTTGAATTTTTTTTCTAGTGAAGCATTACCTAATGTACTGAAATGTTTTCCAGTGACTGCTATCCATTGTTAAGCTTCAGAGCTCCAACAATGTGTAAAATTTTGCTTTGCTATCTGACACAGCTGAAGTTTTGTCTTGTGTGTATACACACACACACACACACACACACACACATATGTATATATGTAACAAAAAAGCTTGGAAACATTCTATCCTTACGAAATAACTACATTCTTCATGAATAAAATTTAAATCAAGAGATATATTTATTTTGACAGATAAAAGATTAAGGATGACAAAATTCTTATTTTATTTAGAGTTAATCAGTAGAGTTAACCTTTTACTTATAAAAAAGATAAACTTCAAAAATTACCATCTCAAAGCTTTAAGAAAAAAGCCTAAACTGTAACAAATTCCACAGTCCACTGAATAAATCAAACAGGAAGCAAAACAGCTTCAATGCACATCCAGTGCCCTGCAAGTCTCGAAGCACTGTTGGATGAGCAGTGTCTACAACACTTGCAGATCATCATCTTGGCATCTCTTGTGCCAAAATGGCACAACAGGCTCCCCTTTTTATCTCTATGTCAGAGAATACAATTCTACAGGAAACTGGAAATAAAATTCATTCATCTGTGTTCAGTGAATGCCATCTTTAGGAAAAGTAAGGGATGGTTTCTTTTGGGATATTGCTTACTTTTTACAATTTAATTCATCCATCTGGTGTTTTGCATAGGATAAATTCCAAGAATACACTAGTTGGTGCACACTGCATTTACTTCACTAGGGTAAACCAGAACTCACCAAGATAAAACCCAAAACCCAAACAGGTTGAATGAAGCATCTGAGACCTTGCTTGTGTAATCACTTTTTCCCTGAGCTGTCACAATGGCAAGAGTAACAGAAAAGAAGCTCTCAAAACTTTTTGGTGCAGCCTGGTCTATTTGCAGCTCAGCCAGAACAAAAGATTTAACTGGACTGACTCATCATTTGGATAATGATCTCATCTGAACTGAGCTGTGAAAATACCAATTTGCTTGAGATGACATAACTGCTGTTGCAAAATCTAGATTCCTCAGTAGCTCTCCTAGAAAGAAGGCTTTGTTATAAGATAGAAGTGAGAGGCTTTTCAAGCAGATGGTCCTGGGCATGTGCCCAAAGGCCAATTGGTACATGTGCACAGCCAGGTCAGAGCTGCCAGCAGTGCTGCAGCAGCCTCCTGGCAGCAGGCTGTCTTCTCACAGCTGCAGTTTGTGCTCTGTGCCCTTGCAGGTTCTTGTAGGGCTGAGATCCACATCACCTGCTCGCCTTTGCATTTGGAAAAACTCAGCATGTACCAGACTTTGATGGTGAAGCCATCACCAGTGGCTTTGTTGCTGGTGTCATCTGCACTGCAGGTGATGCCCGTTTTGCAGCATTATTTTATGATGCTGTCTGAGTAATTCTGGACAGAGCACAAGAAAAAATTGCTTATCTCTCACCAAAATTCACAGAAAGTTCCATTTTCTCTGGACTGGAAGAGACATACACAGATTGGTGCAGGAGATGCCACAATTGGTGGCAGTTGTGTTCCTCTGTGTTCAAGGTGTGCGTCACTGACTTCAAGAACACTCACATTTGTTTACTGTGCATGGTTTTCCCAAAAAAGGAAAGAACTACTTTGTTTCTTTTTTACTACAATCAAAATCTGCTATTCTATTTAGGCAAAGAGAACATAGAAAGCAGAAGATATTAGATGGCAAAGTTATCATTTTTTATTTTTCTTTCTTAGTATGGTGCTGCTAAAGACTTATTTTTGCACAGTTTCAAAACCAAACTTACAGTGATTCTTGCCCTGTAAGCAGCATTTGTATTTGCTCCTCATGATCATGACCTTGGCAGTGTGCTTTAAGAATTCTATGAGACCTTGCAGCTGTATTGAACTCTCCAATGCTTTTACAAAATACATGGAGTTGCAAAAGAAGAGCATTGGTATTCAATGCAGGGGGTTTAACAAATTATCGGAAAAATTCTAAAGCACTTAGCAGAGTCTTAGTCCTTTTACCTAGGATATGCCCAGTAGTTTTTCCCCCAACTGCAGGCTGAAATAAGAAACTGCAGAAACTGTACAGTAGCATTGCACTGGAACCAAATGCTGCTTGCAGGATGCGCACACCCCAGTTCTCTGTACTCCACAGACACTGTCTTGTATGCAAGAGGGCTTAAAACAGTTGAAACTGGATCTAAATATGCTGAAAGAACAAGAATGCACATAGCTCCTTTCCCCAAATGTGGAAAAATTTCTGTGTACCAGATTTTGGCTTTTTTATGACCTGTTACAACAAGATCATATACAAATGGTCTAGTTGGTTGGTTTGTAAACAAACAAGCAAACATTACAGGTTAGGTTAAATTAGATGTGTGTGTCTGAAATGTAAAATTAGCATGTTGGTCACAGTCATACCTAGTAAAACAATCCTCTCTCTTGTTTTCAAATTCATATTTTTGTTTAAGGTGTTTTTTTTTTTTTTTTTCCACAGGAAGCTATAAAAAGAAACAATAAGCAGAAAGTACTTAAACCACAAGCAAATGCAAGGAAGAGATAAGGTGAAATACTAAAAATAAATCTGGAGCAGTTGCAAGTGGTGAGGAAGCAAAGTAACAGCAAAACATCCATGTCTTTATGCAAATACCATTAAAAAGAAAATAAATAAATAGGAATCAGCTGGTGAGAGGAAGAGCATGGTGGAACAAAGCACACTATGGGAAGGAAAACAAAGGCTGTTATAATAACCTGTACAGGAAAGCTGCATGCACAAGAGAAGGTCAATGCAGTGTTACTGTAATCAGAGACAATAACAGTGTGCTAAAATATGAAGAGGAACAACAGGAATGTTGGACATTCTGCTGTACCTGTGTGGAGACTGATAGCTTGTTCATACTCCAAGACCCTGGCCGCTTACAGCTGACTCAGAAAGCCTGTGCCATTCCCCAAGAAAACCCAGCAAGCCAGCTCAGCAGCACCACCACGTCTTGACACCGGAGCAAAAATAAAGTCTGCCTGAGCTGGGGAAGATCTGACACAAGAAGGTGTCCTTGCATCTTACAGATTCTTTTCAGCACTCACCAGTAAAAAAAGTGACATTACTGGAAGTCTTGTAACACAAATGTTAAATTATGACCTAGGAAAAGTGATACTTGATTTTATAAGAAGCTGTAAAATAATGGCAGATAATATAGATGGGTGCAAAAGAATGGTCAATCACTGCTTAACCTTTGAAAACTCTTGGGGAAGTTGTAAAAAGTTTAATATAAAAGACTGAAATTTGTCAAACATCAGTAACGTTTCAATGTTGAAGAATGTAGTGCTGGAGGGTAAAAAAATCAACCCTTACTCAACTAAGACCAAGAAACAGGAAACCTATGAACTCTTTTGAGCAATTCCCTTAAATCCATGAAGAACAAGAGATTATGGAAGTAAGTCTAACCCTTTAATGGACTGTTTCTTTAGAATGACATGCTAAACTCCAAAGTTTAAAATACTATTTCTTTGGAAGAAGACCAAGAAGGGTCTTCAAGCAGGCAGTGATCCCCCTCTGCAATTTAAATTATATTTTGTCTCCTGAAAATACTATGAAAAAATGCACAGAAGACTGCTGCTGAAGACAACCTGAGTTAAGCTAAATCTGGATACATCATCCCACTATCAAAGTCCAAATAATCCAGTTTCCTAAGGGCAGGCTACCACTGAAAGTCGTGTAACTGAGGGATCACAGCTTTCAAGAGTTCTAGCTGCAAGGGTTAACAGAAGTTTCTCTTCACTCTGCAGAGTCATGCCCTGAAGATCATGATGAGCAAATACTAACATTGCTCAGAAAGCTGGAATTACCCTAAGCTTGGTTTTGAAACCATCCAAAAACAAGTGTCTAGCAGCACTGCACTGAGAAAAATAGATGATGACTTGTCCATTTCCTCATTTGCTTTCTAAGACAGCAGAGAAAAAAAGCATTCATTTAGGTTTGTTGGCAGTGTACGTATGTACACTTGTCACTCATTAACAAGCAATTCCTTCATAAGACAAATGAAGGATGCAAACAATTAACAGAGAAAACCTCAATTTGCGTTTTCTCCCTCCCTGTCTTGGTAGATGTAAGTTGTATTTGCATTATTAGTGAAAAACTGGGGATACTGCACGTTTTTGAAAAACATGTGATTGTAAGAATATACTACACCTTGGCTGAACAAGTGAGGTAGCATACAAAGAACATGGTTTTTAAAAGATATTCATATTTCATTTGATAAAATTAAGCATTAGCATAGAGCAGATTTTTAAGTCTGACAATACTAAAGCACTTCTAAATTAATTCAAAGTCATGCTCCACCACAGTTTCTCAGGGAGAAACTGTTATCCCAATACACATAAACTGTTATAGATGCTGTCAAACTGTAAAAACTAGACAGAAAAAGGAGAATACGTCCCACCCACTTCCTGCCCCCCCCCCCCGCCATGAAAGCAAGAAATTGAGGCCCATTTGTTTCCAACAACAAAATTCAGGCAATGCTCTCTGAGGTGGAGTGATGGGAATGTGTATTTTGTTTTACGTTGAAAAAATTTGTTATTTGTATTCTGCAGACGTATAGATATATTCATGAATAATATTATTTAGCTCCTAGTTTAAAAACTGTGGCTTAAGGCACAAAACAAATACAGACTATGATACTGATCTTTGAGCTGGTAAAATGCTTTCATGTACCCACCAGAATATTAAGACACAAATCCCTCTGGTTAGTGACATTGTCTGAATTCAGTTCCCAGAAGAAAGTAATACACAACACCAAGGCTGTAGACATATCAGACTTCTCAACTACAGCAAAACTTTTGAAACGGTTAATATGTTTGTATAGATTTTTTTTTCTCCTGCAGAGAAAGATTTCACAGGATGTTGTAAATGTTCAGTATAATTTAAAAAAATCTAACTTAATCACCAACAGTTTATGAACTCATAATTTCCATGAGGCTTGCCTTGCTATTTGATCACAGGAATAAAAGCTTCTTTGGACACTTAACATGCATCTACAACTGTAATCTTAGAAACAAAATAAAAAAGTGACTCATTTACTATGTTTTCACTTAGATCAGCTGGTATTCAGGAAGTGAGACTCTTACTAATCATCTGAGCGAGCCCTTGAAATGATGAGTGACCTTTTAAAAGTTCAGAAGAATAAACATGCAACACGAAATCACTGGGAAACAGCTTCTTAAAGAAAACAGGTAATGGAGAAACTTAGTTGAGAATGGATGCATATCTGACACATTCTGAGTTCAGTGTTTTGAACCCAGCAAAGCTGAGCACCAACTCTCTCCAGAAAGCAAGGTTGCTTGTTCTTTCTCTTCACAATTAAACTCCATGCTTACATCATATTCACATTGCCCACACATGCTGTTAACACTAGAAGACTACCTACGTCAAAAAAATTCTTCTGAGCTCAGACAGTAGTTTACACTAAGTTCACCAAGCAGCTATCAGAAAATACAAACAGTTAGGGGCTTTCCAAAACTGCATTTCAAAAAGACAATTAAAAAACCAGAGTAAGCTAAAACCGATTGAATCAAAGGTAACTGTTACAACCTTTCACTGTATGGCAGACATGATCTTTAGTAGAGATATTCAAGAGGCGTTCATGTAGAGGAATTCAATTTATTGAAATAGAAGTCAGTAATTGGATCTGCCTAGAGTAATTGCATATCATAAACACAATGCACTTGAAGCCTTGCTGTATATCAAGGGCTATGAATTAACTAACACCAATGAGATTAACTGAGGAGAGGGAAAAGGGCTCATAGGATACTGAGGCACTTTGAAACAGCTATACTGCTTTCTCAGCTAGAAATAGCACATGAGAAGGAGATAATCTTTTGCTATATCTCAAGAATGTATATATCTGCTCAGATGTCCAGAGAACTGCAGACAGAGAGATTTGGAATGTTTCTGGCAATGGAAAAAAAAGAGGAGGGTGGGAGTGGGGTGGGAAGGGGGCTCTGACAGGGGGATGGGATCAGAATGAACCCTACATCAAAACTGTTCCATTTTCTCCCTGTCTGAAAGGGGATGGTGAATGAAGTTTTGCTTTTATTTTTTAAAAACAATCGAAGCAGACACAGCAGAAATCTACTCAGCTATTTCCTAGAAGTACAACATAAAGTAGCATGAAATAAAAAAAGACAACATTCACTTAGCAAGAAAGAGAAATTAGGTATATAAATACAGACTGAACAACAGCTAGCAGTACTACAGAAAAGGAAGTAAATCTAAATGGGTCACAACTGAGTAGGAGTCAAAAGAAAGACAAGATGACAAAAGCAAAACCAGAATGTCCTAATTCAAAGATGTGTTAGTACTCCTACCAAAACACAGAAAGCAGTGATTACATGCACTTTCAAAGCATCCAGCTTTTTGCTTTACATTTCAGCAAAATATGTAGACATGGCAAGACAGATCAGAGGACAGCAACAAGAATAGCCAGTGGTTTTAAAAATGTGACCGGAGGGAAGATACAAGAAGCCTTAATTCCTGTGAAGTAGTAGATATGATGTTAACTGAAGTGATATAACTAGGATCCTAGAAACAGAGTTCTAGGTCACAATCAGTGCATAAACCCTTCACAGATTAATGTTTCGTCCAACAAACAACTTTGACCTTAAACACGAAATGGAAGCCTATTAGGGTAGTTGTAAAAACAACTGCAGCACTGAAGAGAGCCATAAGAAAACATAATGGAACAGAAAAAATTCTGTGTAGGGTTACCATCAAAAAAAATCTGTATGAAGATTTTCTCTACCTTTTTTCCAGTTTCAAGTTTCAGTAAGAGCTATGAAAGCATCTGTGGCTGGGGTAAGCTTGAATGGCTGGACAGAAATGCAGTAAGAATTTCAGGGTGAACTGAAAAGAGCTTTCTTTTACAGTGCAATCAGTCAAACTTGAGATTCATGCCCTTCACATGGCCAGTCTATAAATTACAGGACAATAAATCAACCAAATCAAAACAGGATGTGCAGGGCAGTTGCTATGTTTCTTGAACACCTCCTCTGGGATGCAGATGCAAGACACCCAAGGGGGTTTGCAGTAACTTCCAGCCCAGGTGATGTATATGCTCAAAATGGCCCAGAACTAATTATAAAACTAGATCCCATAACAAAATCTACTTCTTGGCTTCCTGTCGACATTTGAGGAACCTGCAAGAAAACCTTTGTGTGCCATCACAATCCAAGGTTACTTTTTTCTCAAGTTTTAGTTATGTTAGCCCAGAGCTTCTCCCCATTCCCTTTGGTAACAGCTAAGGCTGCATAAAGTAACTATGTAAGTGTTAGAAAAATGTTAAATTCACACAGTTGTTCGTTGGAAAATTTCAAGTTGGGTAAGGGCACCCCCTTACAGGAAAGGGGAATGAAAGTAGTTACAGTTCAGCCTCAAACTCCATCACACGTTCCCTTTATCCACCAAAATGTAAGTTCTGCCTTAGTACAGAGATTGTTCAACACTTTCCACTCTTAAAATGTATTTTCATTGCTTACAACTTTGCCAGAATAGCAGTTTGGGCTGAAACTTTCCACGCCAGATGCCTGCCTGAGGCTGAATTTTTTTGCACAAGTTTCAGCCAAACAGTTCAGATGTTCTAGCAAATGAAGATACATTTCTCAGTATTAAAAGATTTTGGTGACCTTTTCTTCAAGAAAGAAAGCTTTGTAAGAGTGGATAAAACCTTCTGCTCCATCAGATGGTTCATGACACTGAGGGGTGCACATCTACCCTGATTTGGCAGCTGGAAGCCTTCCATAAGTTTGCCCAGTGACTTGAATCTCCATAGTCTGCATCCTCATTTTGCATGCCTTTCTGTCAAGCTGGAGTCCTGGCCAGACCAGCAGAGCAGTCACCCTTCCTAGGAGACAACATGTGATTTCAATCAGCTGTGCACCATGTCAGATCAGAGCTGAAATCAAAGCTGAAGACAGAGCATGCTTTTCCCTCTCCTGCCAGTGACTGAGCTATGCAAAAGGCTATGCTGGGGGGCTGCTTTAGAAGGAAACAATGAAAGAACTTTAAAAATTAATCCCCAAAAAAACAACCCACCAAGCACACAAAGAAAATAACAACAACCACACCACATCTGGAGACTGGGTGGGCTGAAGCAATGAAGTGAGCTGGAAGAAGATGGAGAGTCTGGTTCAGAGAGATAGGATTTGCTGATGAAGAAACAGATAAGGTCTCTCCAGGAGGCACTCCAACCAGCTTGCTCAGGGATAGCAAATGAGTGTTAACAGTAATAGATGAAAAGCACCTAGAAGTGTACAGAATTCATTTTGCACAAGTACCCTCAAGTCTGGCATTTCCTTACATTTTAAAACTCTGCATGACAGCATTCTTAAAGGTCCCTTATTCCTTGTTCTGAATCACTACTTTACAATGTCCACATACACATTGTGAAGAGTGAACTTAGATGCTACAGCGGAGCTACCCTTGCAGGGACTCGTTGGAGACCAAACGTCATCCTTTTCTTCCCATTCCTTGAAATGTTTTCCCCCTTCTCTTTACTATTCTGGTAGCCACTGGATTCCTCCATGAGGTGACTGAATCTGACAACCCAGCAAAAAGTTAACCAGGAAGAAAGCACACAGGCATTTTTTCAGCGAGCAAGTTGAACTGGCTCCCAGTGAAGATGGAAAGCACCCCAGCTGGCAGTAGGAAAGCGGCAGGACCACATCCCAGGGAGCAGTGGAGAGGAAAGCAAGACTTCCCCCTTCTTGTCAGATAAAGGCCTTCACCATCACAAGCTAAAGGACATTATTACAAAAGTTACAGCTTGATGTAACAATTGCTTAAATCTCTCCACTGACTGGGGCCCCTATAAAAAGAAGCTTCTTTCAGAAAATGCGCCAAAACTAGTGGTATTTCTTCATTTATAGTCACAAGCCAAGTCACATGCTGGAATTATTTCACTTTAGCAACGCTTCAGTGACTCACAGGCTGGTGTGCAGTATATTACCCACAAAGAACTCATCTTTATTGCTTAGCTCATATCTATGTGGTTGGAAAAGAATATAGTTTTATGCAGTCACTCTTAGTTTCCATAGTTCAGTCACACTGGTCCAATAGTATCCAGGGGCAGCCCACCCACTTCAAGATTACAACTAGAAAAATAATTCTTCTGTTTTCATTGAAAGTTCTTCCTCCTTTACCCAACATTACAACTGCACCCATTCTCAAATACTACACTCCAGACAAAGTTTTGAAGAGTTCTCTTTCTATTTCTTCGTACACAATAGCCTGCCGAGCCCACCACAACACCAAATCCTAGAAATCCTTGCAGTTTAAGTAAATAAATAAATAAATATATGAATTAGCATTTAAACCCACCTCAAAAAAGGGATCGGGTGATCCAGCTCCCAGCTGCAACACTTGTGTTTGAAAAGTACAGCAGCATGTGGCCTGAGAAGCAGCACTTCTGCCCCTGCACTGAACAGCCCAGCCTTTGTTTGGCTCTGACACTGAGCAGGCAGCAGTCACACAAGAAGCCTGTGGTCCCCAAGACATCTGTCGAAGAGCGCTAGGCAAGACCCCCCAAAGTTTCAGGGACACCTGGGGAGAACAGCTTTCTTCATGCCATGGGCTCAGAGCAAGGATGCTAATTGTAATCGTGAAGCTGCATGATTATCCTGAGCATGCAGAAAGACGTGCCCAACTTAGCTTTCCAAATGAGTCCCTGCAGGTCAATCCTTATTTCACAGACAGACAAATCTGGCTGTGGCCTCTCCCCGCCCCACAGTCCTTCTGGACAGAGCTGGGTCTGCATCACAGATCTGCAGCATGAAGTGTCCTGAAGCAGGGAAGGGTTTGCCACACCACTCTCCAGCTACAGACTAGCACCATTCATCACACCAGCTGACAGGTTAGACTTGTGCACTTGGGAAAAAAAAGAAAAGGAACAAAAACCCCACCACACACTGAGCAGTCTGCAGCAAGAATCAAAGATTATTGCATCACATTCTTCTTGTGCTGCGTTCAGAGCTTTTTTGGCCTGAGCTCTCTTCCTGACCTCATCTACCATGACTATCCTCCAAGTCCTGTCTCAGAGCTCATTTCCTCATGGGAGCTCGACAGTTAGAAACTACAGCTACACATCCACATTAAAAAAACTAAATATGCACACACTGGCCAAGTAAGCTCTCAAAGAATGAGCTTCCAGTTAGTTTACTTATGCAGTTCCAGCAATCTATTTTGTTCCAGCCTGTTGTTCTTATCTTCAATATATTGATTTCATTGCAGGATGCTTTTGAAATCAGAACATCAGTTATGACTTCCCAGCATAGGATTAATGACAGGAGGGCTCTGGTGGAGGCTTCTCTGAGATGGAATACACTTTTTGAGAAACGCTGTCTCTTTCTAGACTGTCAGGTGCTGAGTACCTTTAATATTACATGCTTAACTGAAAACATCTTTACACTCACTCATGTGAGCTGGGTATACTAATCCTGAACACCAAATGTGTCCTCTCAGAGTTTTAAATAATCAATAAATATACATTGCAGTTGGAATGTTTAAATCTATATAATTTATAAATATAAATTATTTATATTTAAACATTCCAATTGCAATATATTTTTAGTTTAGTATTAGTTTTAAAATGTTGCAAGTATGTATCACATAGAAAAATAAACTACATCTATAAGATGTCTATAGGTACACACAGCAAAGATAGCAACAAGACTCAGCTTCCACCAAATAATAAGTGCACTAATAAATCCGTAGTAAGAAAAAAAATTACATTTTCCTTTTTCCCTTCAGGAAGAGTGGATACCAACTTCAGTAATTTGGTTTCCAGATAACAGACAGGAAAGAATTTCTCTGAGAGAGATGGAAGGATTTAGGTAACACTGAATGTACAATTAGAATTCCCAAATATTTGTATCACTGGCAGTTCCTGTGGGTGCCGGGGAAAGATTAGGCTTGATTAAATTGCAGACTGCGCAAGTTTATTTATGGACTCAGTTGTGAAACACACAATAAAAATCTATTTGAGACAAAACTCAGAATTTGTCTGTAAAACATCTGAACTAAGTTTCCCAGCCATTTTCAACCTAAAACCCTATTGTGTTAATGTGAGCTGAGAAATAAATGAAGTCCCTTGAAAGTGTTAGATGGCGAAGTAGAGGAATAAGAAAAAATCACTTCAGTTCAAGAGTCTGAAGCAGATATTTCACTGCCTGTTTGGACAAAATAGAGATTTCAGATGTGTTTGTCACATGGTTCCAGTTCCACACAGTAATGATATATTCAGTTCAACTGCCATTTATTTTCAGCACTAATTACTCATTAGCAGATGCATTTCGTCATGACAAGATTTTGCTATTGTGAAAATATTTCCTGGGTAATTCGGAAGTCCTACCATATCCTAAATCAGATGCCCAGAAGGTTGATTCAAGAATTGAAATTCTGAGGAAATAACCCCCAGCAACATATTTCAACAAGGAAATTGGAGGTCAGAGAGGGAAGGACATGTAAATTTAGCAGAACGTTCCTTTTGGTCCATGCTTTTCTTGAGAATTGTCCAGGACAATCAGACAACCAAGTATTCCTATTCTTCATGGGGAAAATGAATGTACTCATTACTGACAAAATAGGTTTTAAACCTAATCTAACAATACTGAATATAGATTTGAAAGTTGTGTAAGAGTTTATAGTCAATCCTGAAGAAGCTGGATTTAACCTGTTCAACCCACTCCCCAGAATATGTTACAGGGAGGAGCACATTCAGCCATTTTTTAGATTTCAAACCTGTCAAAGAAGTATCTGACATGGATTTGGGTTTAACCCACTTATTACACCATGCTGCTGAGACAAAAAAGTAGTTTCTGTTCCTAAAAGAGTTCAGACAGTCCAAAAGCAAGCATTTCTTTTCAGGAAGCTGGATTTAGATGCATTACAGAAGATCCTCAAAATGTAGGTAAAAGAATAGCAAGCTGCTAACTTGGCATGTGAGAACAACAAAAACCCGAAAACAATTAAAATTACAAGTCAGAGCATGAAATATTCCCTCCTTTGATATTTTTTTGCATTGTCTCGTGTCTAGGCTTTGAAAATGTCCTACATTGCCTGTGTGCCAGAGAAATTGCCTTTCCCACAACTCTTAGTGCTTGTTTATGTGAAATACACTGCTGAGTTAGCCTTCACCCCTCAGGTCTAATCGTAAATTATACTGCCAGGCAGATTTTGTAAAAGCTTTTAGTACTGATTCAGCCATGGAGATTTAAAATAGAACACCAAAATGGAAAAAAGCAGTTACTGATGGAATATTGTCTTACTTAAGCCACATGTTAAGGTTCTCTAGCACAAATCCTGTTTTAGTCACACAGGCAAAAGACAGAAGTCAGCCCTTCAGGGCCTTTCACAGTGTAACAGAGGCTGAAGAACTGAATTAGCAAAAAAAACCTTGAAAGTAATAAAGGGGCTTGCGTAGGGTAGAGCTAATTGGCAAGAAGTGTGCATAGTAAATGCCAATATGGGAAATGCTCTGTGATGGGTGAAGCTGCCATTTGATGCCCCAAGTCCCAGGTTAATGTATTAGCACGTGCAAACAGAGTAAAATCCTAAGTGAAAGTAAGTGTTTTCACAGTCTGTTTGGGATATTTTCTCATCCAGCCACCTCATTCTCCTTAACAGAAGCCCATGACAGTAAAGAAAGCAAAACATCCTCCCTTACTTTCAATTTTGTAATACAAACATTATTAACATAGTAGACTATAAGAATATGCTTCTTTTTAAATTCTCCTTACTTACATAATAAATATACAAATGTGCCTGGGTTTTGTGTTCACAGCAACGAATCCCTGTTTTGCAGGATTAAAGATTACAGTGGGCTACTTAAAAAAACCCCAAAACACAAACAACCCTTTTGAGAGAAAGGTGCTTCTTGCTATGAGGAGCTCTGGAAGTTGAATTTCAATGCTTCTAACATCTGCTTTCTGAAAAACACCATTCACAAAGCTGAAAACAATCCATTATTCTTCAACTGCAGCCATCAGCTAGAGCTGACAAATGTTTGAAAAAATTTGAAAATAATATTCAAAATGTACTTAGTTCCGGGAATACTGCACTACTTACATTAGAAGATACAGAGAAAATATACACTCTAATCTCATAAATTTAAAAGAAAATCACATATGAACAATATGTACAGCAGTTTTAAAAAAATTTCTTCTCTAGTTTAGTAACTTATATTCAGCTATGAGACACCTTATTAATTGAAAAGAACCTTTTAATGACCTTTAAGCTCAACATTAATTCACCCTGTCGGTAGCTCTCCTCCAAAAAAAAAAAAAATTTTTAAACTTCTCAGGTGCGGGTTGAATCGATTTTCCTGTTGTGTTTCATTGCCATTTTAACTCATACTTTTCAGTTTCTGTCTAGCTTCTTTCTATAGAGTTAATATAATATTTGGCAAAGAAAAAAGGAAGGATACTAGTATTCACCTCTCCCTCCCCTGTCACTCACCTCTCCCCCATGAAGAACAATCTGCAGCCTCTCCATTTGTCACTGTTGTTGCTATTACCTTAAGAGCAAGGGAAAATTTTTATATCTTTTAAGACAATCTTTTGGCAAGTCAAAGATAAGTCGTTACACAAGAAGCTGATGCCTGAAGTCAGATTTCTGTTTTAAGTAGGAAGTTTCCATTTAAGTGGGAAGGATGCAAGCTTAATTTAAATTTTCCTTATGCTGTTTCACAAGTTGATGAAAATTGCATTTGAAGGCCAAAAGTCAGTCCTGACAAAAGGAAGAGATTTGCCATGCTCACCAAAGCTTTAAATTGCCTCCCTCAATAGCTAGTATGAGAACAGCTTAACAAATAAATAGAGCAGAATAATGCAGATCCAGTTCAGAGGTCCTTAAAAGAATAAGACCATACAAGTTATCATATGCTTCTGTAAGGGTGTATTTGACCTTGGTCTAACAGTGTAATCATAACATGGACCACTGAACCACAGTGGTAGCAAGACAAAGGAAGTAGTTAACGTTTTGCCAGTGCACGCTATTAACACTTAGTGTCACAGATACCCATCTGTCTCACTATCAACACATCTCTAGGAAGAAACAAACTTCCACCGCACTATGTCCTCTTTCAAAGAGATCCTACATTAACTTCCAGAAAACTAGCAATAAACTTTCTCAATCTTTATGCAAAGGTGTCATTTCTTTGTAATCATGTACCCTTTCCTCCAAACAAAAGCTCTGCTGCCACTGGCAGACCCGACTTTTTGCAGAACTCATTGCATGAATGCTGTCAGGCTGGATCAGCTGCAGAAGCTCACCCTGTCACTCAGCCTCCCTATCCTGTTGGTTGTTCTTCCCTTCCACTGTTGAGATCCGTAACATTTAACTAGAAATAAAAGAAGCAAACGTCTCCATTTTGGCTGGCATTGGAAGAACAAGGGAAAACCATGACAAACTAATTAGGGAAACAAGACAAACTGAGGACGTTATGCTTTATCTGAAGGTGGGAGAACATATGGTGAGAACAGAAAGCATTCAAGTGGATGAAATAATGGAATATAAAGACATTAATGGCCTGAAAATGATAATGAAAATAGCATATGTAACCACCTAGCCTTACAAAATTTTCAATTTTTTTTTTTTTTGAAAGATAATCAGTGTAGTCCTATGTTTGGGACCCACAACCTTACTGAATAATGCTCTGCATAATTGTTTTTCTCCTGTGCAAATATTTACATTGTATTAGTGGAAGAGAAACCCATACTCTTCCATTCCTGGATTAAAGCATCACCACCAAGTTACACAAGAAGTCATGGCTAACTGGAAACAGCTGCTAAGCCACTTGCATCTCTGTTCCTTTGTAATACCCACCAGTAACTCAGAAGGATCATATCTTACATCTGCTTGTCTTCTCTTCTACATCAAAGTCTTAACAGATAGCTTGTAAGAGAAGTCATTGAAGCTAGGTCTTGAGGAGACACACAGAAAGTTGTGCTGCAGCTGCTGCAGATGTTCTTCTGTATGTTTACTAATAGCTGCCTGCTGACTTTTAACATTTTTGGAGCCAGAGTTTCCAGATGTCTCCTCCAAAATTAATACAAACAACCAGGAAGTTTACAGAAATAAAATGATCGAAAAATTTCTTTTTTCTCACCAATTTATTTCTGATATCTGCAGAAGAACTGTACACAACACAACAGATTTTCTGCCCTAACATATATAGGCACAACAACAGCACACCAAATAAAAGTGCTGCAGAAGATCCCAGACCATAAATCACCACTTCCACGTACCAAAGACAGTCCTTGATGCTCAGCAGCACTGGTCAAGCCACTGCATTGCCTCCTCCCAGTGCTGTTCATATGTTATCAGCATGCCAAAATGAGGAGTGAAGGCTCGGCCTGACATTAATGCCCATCAACTCTGAGGAGACATTATCCATAAGGTCTGAGAGTATAAATGAGATACAGAACTCCACACACTAAAATTTAAAGAAAATTCTCACCACCATAAACTTGAACAACATTCTTCTGTCCATCCTATCCTACACTGCTCTCAAGCAAACTCATCTAGTTTGTTTTCCAAAAAAGTAATTTAAACAAAAAAGAGACACTAAGATATGATTCATACCCCCAAACTTTCAAGCCATGTTTTGTTATAAAATGAAACCCTGCCAAGTCCCTTTATCAAATTTATCTAATATTTTCCCACTCCTATTGAAAAATTAATGTGCAGACACTCTTTCCTAAAAAAAATAATTAAAATAAAACCAAACAAAACAGACTGTACTGAGGAATCCAGCTTCAGCATATGCTGCATTTATTCAAGGACTCAAATTGCTTCCAGCCAGAAACCCACAATGACCTCTGATTATGATACAACAGGCACTTATATTTCAGTGAAAATTTTGCAAATATGTACACACACAAAACAGGTGTGTGTATTTACAGACTTTCTTACCTCCCACTAGAAATCTTTCTTTAAACAAAGAACTACTGCTTTTCCTAATGGAATGAACACTTCTAAAGCCCTGAAAATCTAGCTGCAATTAGGCAATATAAATCAAACCATAGTAATGAAACACACAGATGACCCAGTTTCCTAACCAACATAGCAAGAAGGTTTTTTTCTAAGTATTTCTAGTGATTTTTAGCATTAGTATGCAATGTATTTTTGTCTGTTAGACAGCTTTTGTACCTTCCTGGGAAAAAAATATTAATTCTGCATTGTTAAAAAAAAAAAAATTTAAAAAATCCCTCCAAAAAAAAACCGAACCCAAAAGTATGTAAAACAAAGCAAAACAAGGAAACTCTTATGCACTACAGCTAAAAGACATAGTCTATATGGGGAAGAGAAATAATTCAAACTTTCCTCTGTTGCAAGAGTTAATCACATCAAACACAGAAAAGACTTTCAAAATCTTTACCTACTATAAGTGAACAAGGACACAACTCAGGACTTTTGGCTGAAATGTGTCCAGCTTTGTTCACTGTTTCAGAGCAAACGAATCTGTCCCGTTTGTGCCAGCAATTCCATTCTTGTCAAAGTCTGTAATACAGACTTTTGAAAAATACTGATTTCATAAAGTTTCAGGTTTTAAGAAAGTCCACAGAAAATTCTTCATCAGCTTGTTATCAGGCAGCATCAGCTGGCAAATGGCAAGTTGAAACAATTGCAAACTATTCTGGAGAATACTTCACTAAGTTAAAAAGAGATTTGATAAAAGCACATTTGAAAACAGTGTTGGCCCAATATCCTTTTCCAAACAAGCACGGCATACTTGTTATTGACCAACATTCAAACTGTTGCTAGAGGAGCTTATCCATCAGCCTCACATCTGCTCTGCACCTCTCTATTTTCTTTGCCTTTCTGAGCTAAAAGTCATCTTGAAGAGGTGAAGAGGATAGGAGTAAGACTTCGAGCCTGAGAACAACAGACTCTGCAAAGAACTAGTGTTTTCTTATTAGTCCTGGGAAAAGAAAAACTAACAAACCCATCACTCACTTTCAGGAAGAACATCTTATAACTTAAAGACCAACCTTCACTGTCCCCACTTCAGTCGTACATCACCACAACCAAAGTGGTTGCTCTCACTAAATGTACAGTGGTACCCCCTTTTCAGAGAGAGAATTACGAATTGTCTCTCAGACATAAAATTAATGTTTGAATACTATTTATTTTTTATAACATGTCAGCTTAGAACAACAAAGAGCTGCAGGAAGCAACTGCATTTCAAAGGTGGCAGCTATGGGTAAACAAAGTGCTGTGCTAGAATACTGCAGTGACAGGAGCTACATAGTTTATAGTTTCTACAACACTGCAAATTCTGGAGTATATTCCTACAATGGCTGAAAAGAAGAAGTTAAGCAGCATGGAATGCTTTTCTCTGAGTATAGCTGTAGGAAGGCTTTCCACTCAGCAAAGAAAGGACTGGAATCTGCTCTTGATTCACTAATACTCAGTATACGGCATACAACTTACCAAATGCCTGTGTGATTTAGCATCTCAAGTTTTTCTTTTTTCCCTTCTGCAAAACTACAGCTCCCCTTAGCCTCTTCTACTTTAGAAAGGACAAGTCACCTGCCAAGAATTGCTCTGTACCAAAAGCTGAGCTCTGCCTTGGAACAAAGGGGCACAGTTCAATTTACCCTTTGAAAGGAGCGAGCAGGCTATTCTGTTCAGCTATAACTAACAGATACAACTATTATCCAGTAGTAAGTAACACTTACGGTAACATTTAAGAACTAAAGGTAGTAATAATGATCTGGGACAATGCCTCTCATTGTATGAAAATTATAAAGCCAGAATGTTAATCAGTATAGCTGCTGTCAACCATTATTGTGTAAGCCATCATGCACAAGTCAGCAAAATGCTTTAGCAACTGGAAAACTCTGTCTAGATTTTTATCAAGAGCTGATCAGAATAATAAGATCACAAAGACTCGTGCATCCATTTAATTAAAATAATATGTTCCTTACTGCAGCATGTAGTTCATCACACTTCAGCAAACTGACTCCATTCCATCACTGTTTAAATAACTTTTCCATGGCAAAAACATCTATTCTGTTATAATAAATTTAGATCAAATGATAAATGTTTTTACTCAACAGACTTTGTTCTAGACTATGTCATAGAAATATTACACTGTTAAGACTTTGAGAGACAGAGTTCAGTCTGACTAGGTCTTTTTCTTGATCCTCAAGTCACAGAATTTAAATAACTTAAGCTGTGAGTTGCAAACTATTTATAAATTAAAAAATAGGAGAATATGAGCCATTCAAAAAAGATTCAACAGATTTTTCCATATTAATACACTCATTTCCCAAAGACGAACACTGCTTTTGTTTTTTATCTACTACTCTCTATCTCTTGCTCTCCTCTTCTCCAATACTTCTGAAACATCCATGGCTAGTATCTCTGAGCCTCTTTTAACCCTGTGATTCAAAGACCCCAGAGGTGAAAGAAAAGTCTCAAATATAATGAGGTGAAAGAAATAAAGCTACTTAATTGTGTTCTAGGAACAACGTTTTTGCAGGATTTTTCAAATAACATGCCAAAGTCTGTGAAGTTCTAGAAGACCCTTTCAGCATGAGGTGTTTCAACATATACTCCACTGTTAAAGGTGTAGTAACTCTCACTGAAGCCAAATGCAGTTTTACACCTACCTTTAGTGAACACTGGACAGATGTGTACCCGTGTTACTACGGATACGGAGATATCCTTCCTTGTTCAAACTTAATTGCATGCACACAAACACCACATGAATAGCTCTTGAAAAAGCCACAGCTGTTTCTCACTTCAAGGATTAAATCCAGGTGGATCATGTAACAACTCTTACAGTTGTGCTGATTATTCCAAGTTTGAACATCGCCAACATTTTAAAAATGTCTAAAAAACTGGGTGGATTAGGCCACCCTGGTTGGAAAATCTGACAAAACACATAACTTCATATAATTCTCACTGATTTAGGCATGCTGCAAATTGCTGGACCTATACAATAGACACTGCATCATTGCACTCTTTGCCAGTTAGGAAATGAGACTAACATACACAAACAGCTGAGAATACGTAACTGATCTACAGATTAAACTCAAGTTTAATGGTCTCATTTTCTCTTCAACCAAGAGTCTGCTATTCTGACTTCTGTTTCTTGTGGATAAGATTGTAAATATTCACAGGAATATTGAAAGTCCAGCCTTATAGATCTATTTTGGAAAGTGATCCTGTTATTAAACACATTATGTTTTATAATACATTAGCTTCCAATGAATCAAACTGTAAAGTTCTGTGTCACATTATTTAATAGATTACGTTTTGCAAATATGAAGTCAAACTTACATAGTCCCTTTGTGAAGTATGGGTATAATTAGTTAAATCAATCCTTCTTATTTCATCAGCTGGCACAGAAAACAAAGTTCCATCCTCAAAATACCACTGCACAGTTCCCAGTGTTATTAATTTCCTTTTTATTAGCATGGATAATACCACAAAAATATGCTGCTAGCTGAACCTACAAGCATGATCCTGTAAAGAAATGTGCAACTATAGCCGATACCTATCGAAACCAATGAGCTCAAATGATTTCCAGCTCTTGTGATTTTATCATGAGTCATATCTAGTGTTTTCCTTGAGTCACACATTTAGGAGCCTCAACCATGGTGCCCATAATTACATTTTACAATTTCATTACTGTGGTGAGACAGAGAGGAATCTGTCAGTTTACATATATGCATCAAGACATTAAGCATGCAGGCAACACCCTTGGTCACATGCCAGACTATTTTGTATCTAATTTTGGTGAAACAAACCCAAGACATAGTTACAAAAGTGCTTTTAATCTGTTAATGGTAATTTCTGAGTGAATGTCCACCAAGATCCACATACATGAATTCCAATGTATCTTCTTTGCTGTGTAAAAATTTCACCAATGAAAGAACTCCCATTTTTTTTCCTTGCAGAGAAAAACAAGTATTTATTTATCGGACAGCTTTTGATAGCAATGGAATGCCACTCCACCCACATATAAACTGGAATAAGCCAAAAATTGCAGGGACATCAATGAAGCTAAATCTTATGGCTGGATTATTTTTTCTTTTACCAACCAAATAAAATTAATGAGTAGTATCAGTAAGTAAACAATACTGACTGGGCCTTGGTTGTTAAAAGCTCTTATTTTGTTTCATGATTTCAAAGCCATTCAAATGCTATTCAAGGTGCAAGTGGGCATATAAGAATCAACACTTCATAAATCAGAAAGTGTGAGGGAAAACATACAAGTGAAGACATATATTTTAAAATTCAGCTCCTCTGAATATCATTGAAACTCTTACTAAGTTTTTGAAAAGCCATAAACAAATTGCTTTTCAATATCCACATAAACATCTGTAACTCTGAACCATTGTTGAGAGCAGATCCTGCTATTGCAGCACTGATAAAAACTATTTAAGTCAGTGGATGAACAAGAAAAAAAACTCCCATCCTCATTTCCAACACTGAAAGTACTAAAACTTCCTCTCAGGTTGCACCCAACAGGAAGAAATTCCGAATCAGCAATGGATTAAGTAGATGAACTAACAGATCTCTGTCACATCAAATTGTCCTTATGATTTATATTTTAACTAACTTGCCATTCGATATGGAAAACCAAAAGGACCCAAAAATAAACTCTCTCCACGAGACACATTAAAGTAAGCATGGACATAAGCGTTCAACAGAACTTAATGCCGTATCGGAAATCTGCGACAAAATCAAGGATGAGCTTCTAGAATATGCTGTCTTTTACTAAAATACATAAGAATGTGCTCTGGCTGCTATTCTTACAAACATCCCCATCTGGCCTCAGCAAACAGGAGAAAAGTGATGCAATTTTCATGGCACCCACAGCCTCAAACCCAGACACTCATCACCGAGGTGTTAGCAAACCCTTACACAAGGCTTCTCAAATTACAGCTTCCCACCAAGACCTGAAACTTGCTCCCTTTAACATCTGTTAATCTAATTGGTTCCTATGAGCCCATAACAATTAAACCTGTTGTTGCAAGGAGCAACAGGGAAAGGGGATTTTACATATCTACAGCTGGGCTGTTAGCAGAACAAATGGACTGCATCTCACTCAAGTGCTCTCACCAAAATTACTAAACTGTGAGAACAAGAACAAGCCTCAGATGAAGCTGATGGCCTCAGCAAGTGGGCTGAGCTCAACACACTGATCAGCTGCTCCGTCACAACAGCAACAATAAAGGCGGACGAAGGCTGCCCAATTTCTCTAGTCATCAAATACAACAAAGTTAGTGAAAAGTATGACTAGTCATTGCAAAGATAGATTGAAGAACTCATTCAAAGAGAAAACAGAATTTTTGTATGATCTGTTATGAAGCTGACAATTTTTGGTTAGCCTGTAATATGAAGGGAAAACAAATGGAATCAAAGTCCTTGTTTAGATTCAAAGTATTTTTTCAAATGGGAAGTAAAGCAACACCTGAAGAAACTGAGCTCTTTACTTATGCAAAACAGTTCAGTGGATTTCAAGCAGAAATAACTTTTTTTATCCCCTAAAGAGAAGTGAAAATGGAACAAAGTAATAACTCAGCTCAGTATCAGCCCTGGTCCCTTTTCCACAGACATCTGTGTGTACTCTCAGCAGATTGTCACCCTCAAAAGGAATTTTCATACATCTAAGCAATGTGAATAAGGGCTTGCAGAGCAGGAGTTGTGATACCCTCATTATCATCAACCTACAGAAGAAAAGGAATAAAAACTTTGTTGTAAGTTTTGCAGACATCTAAGCATGAACATCTTATACTCAGAAAGCAAGTGAGCATTGTGGTTTTATTCCAATGCACCAGATTAATAAAGCTTATTTCCTGTCCTTTCTACAGTCTAGTTTTAAAATGACTTAACGAAACCCTTCTCGAAAGTGTTTTTGCTCCGTGCTCTCTGCTATACTTTCTACCCTAGTGTTAAGCAGCTAGGCATAATGCTGAACTGAGGTGACACCATCACGACCCTTAGAAGTTTCTGAGAAGCCCCTTCAACAGTCTAGCACTTTATGTGCCTCACACTTGGACACCTGAAAGTTTACTAGCTCCCATCTTTGGGTGTGGGAAGAACAACAACTCTTATTTATTTTGTGGGAGACAGAGAATTAAGCTTTCAAGATTTGTTTCTTTATTCTCTAGCTACTGGCTTTTATTTTTTTAACTCTTTTGCTTGCTATTCCTCCCTTTCTTAATCTGTTCCTCTAATTTTCATCAATCTTTGTGGAACTCCCAAGGTCAACTTTAAAAACAGAAATGCTTTTAACAGAGGAGACTTAGTACTCAGAAGTGAATGCAGAAACTTTTCACTTTTCCAGAGTATTATTGAAGAAGAGCTATGTATCTGAAAACCCATTTTTTCCCCCTTTCTGGATGTTTCCTTAGACCATGACAAATACAGACAACTACTACATTCTGTAACCTCAGCCAAGAAACAATCTCTTTTCTCTGGTGATTGCAATACACTTTAAACATATCGTAATTACACTTCAGTCATTTTGAATTGAACTCAGGCAACTTTAGAAGGTTGCTCATGGTATGTAGAGCTATTTGATGCTTTAATAGGTAAAAGTATTAAAAGTGTGCCAGTGTAACCAGATTACTTCTAAGGATGCTGAAATACCTGGAAACACACAAACCTCTTGACAGGCTTTCTGTAGGTTTAATGTTTTGAGCTGTGCCTCCAGACACATTCAGACTGTCACAAAATATGCTAAAAAATACGATTTTGCACAGCTAATCCTAATTCCTATCTTATTGCTGTTAGCAGAGCACCATCCTAAAACAGAAGTGATGGATTTTTGAAATAATTTGCTGAAATGTAGTACAAATTAAAGTGTGCTATTACTGTTCAGGGATTTTCTTTAATAAGAAGGAACCATGCACAGATTGGTGATTGAAAGAAGTAAAAATAAATGGGATAAAAACTTCCCAAGTGAGAGTCACGGCATCTGGTCTATTTTCTTTTGATTCACTTAGATTATTTCACATGCAGACAAAGCAGCATCCCCTCTATATTATACAAGCATTAGTATGCTAGTAGTAACTCTGAGGAAGAGTCCCTCCAGCAGCCAGGAAAAGAATCATTAAAAAAAAATACAGCACAAATAAAAAGAACTTGATAACCATCCATGAGAATGCCAGGGAGGCAGACCTAGAAAATGCTTCAGTTGCATTAAGTATAATGTTGTCTTGACATATACCCATGCAAGCGTATTTCATTATTATTATACTTCTAATGGATTGGACAGTTTCAGGAAGAAATGTGAATAGTAGCCAATTTCCACAGAGAAATATGCTCAACACAATCTGGAAAACTAGTTGGATTTCAAGGGATGTTTTCAACCTCCCTAGTATAGAGTTTCTTTTTGTTCTTCTCAGATTCAACTTTTCCAATACATGAAAAAAAAAATTATCTGCAGGGAGAGATTTTCCCTCATTTAATAAAATCCATAAATCTTTAGAGACTATAAATTTTTTCACTGTCTACTGCATTAAATTTTACCCCCCAAAAGAATCTTTATGAAAATATTTAACTTCCTGCATGATTTCTGTAAGAAGTGGATTAAAAAAAACATCCGATAGAAGACAATGGCAACCTTCAAAAAGTAGACAAAGCTGTTTTGTTTTAGGAAAAAAACAGACTTAAAGAGATATAAAAGGTGTAAAATCAAAGAAAATAATCAGCCTACACAGCAACTTTTTTCAATTACAGCAGTATAGAATTTTATCAGGCTTTTAAACTATATTTCACCAGAATAACATTTTAATATCTAGAAACAATAAAATACTAATTTTAAAGGTATTTTTCATGGGCATCTTGAAGTATTTTAGGAGGCATATATAGCATAAGATTGACCAACCTTTGGGTCAGATATGTTATCTCACCTCCTCCTCCCATCCATTCCATGGCACTGAAAGTCAGTAATATTCTCTCACTGTCATGTAGTCCTTGTGCCAAGTCCTTCTGCATTACTTAGCAGCGATCTGTGACTGCTGTTCTGAGGGAAGCACTGCACCTACGCAGAACTGCAGCAGAATGATCAGACCACAGCACTCAGCTGTCAGGGACACCTTACTACATGTATTGGCAAATGTCCTTGATTAAGTCATACCTCTATTGTCTCATGTTAATTTAAAAATCAGTGAAGGAGTTCTGGTGGTTCCCTGGTATTAGTAACAAGTTCAGCCTTTGCTCATCAGGCTGGCCAGCTCTTAGTTTGTAACTATCACTGAATGCTTTTTCCATGGCCTGCCTGCATAAATTATCAGGGAAAAAAGATACTGTATTCTTACGCTTCGATTCCACAATTTTAGACTAAAAATTCTGAACGGCCATCAGCAGGTTATTTTCCAGCTTGCTTAGAGGCTGTAACACCTTCCTTCATCTAATAGCTTTGGGAAGTAATCTAACAGCTCCAATAATTTAAGTTAGAGAGAGCCAGAAGGATGTAAGAGAATTCCTCTATGGGACATTGAAGAAAAATGGTTAGACAGCCTCAAGAAATGCGAAAGAAATTCTTTATTTCAAGCAGTTCAGTTCTAGTTGGCAATAAAGTACTTGGCTCCACCACTGAGCTCTGTGCACTTCTCCATAAAGTAAGCCTAGTCAGCCAGGGTGGAAAGCAGGTTTCAGTGATAATGTTGGTGAGTCCTGAGGCAATGCATATAGATTTCTCCTTTCACTGACAATTTCTTTTTAAGAATGTCTCTTTTCCCAGACATTATGATGGCCCCATTTAAAAAAAAATTATTTGTATGCACAAGGGTAACACATCTGCTTATCTTCAGACACATGTTGAGCATGCAACTCACAGATCCCACACTTTGGAAACAAGTCAGTGTGCTCCAGTATGTGGTAGAAGAAAGGAGTGGGGGTGGGCAGGGAAGAAAGGTAAAACGTAGTCTATTTAGCACATCTGAAAATGAGCTCAAGCTCTTTCTAGTTCCAGCAGCTGCCTATAATGGAAAAAATGAAGACTGGCTGTTGCCAAAGAAGTGGGCAGTAAGAAATAACAGATGTGAAATTTCAGCAACATCATTGGCTAGGTCAGTTTCACAGACGGCTTGAGAGCCAGGGTCCCTGTTGGGCCGCAGCGTTCTCAGAGGCCCATATGCTTTTTGTGCTGCTGAACTGTTGTTCCTCTTGCTTAGCTGAATTCACTCAGCAACCTCACACATTAATGCAACTGACAGGAAATATTCATGCAAGTGTGTGTGGACTGTGTCTAAAGGCTCCTCAATTAAAGTTAGTCACTACATTTTCCAAAATCATATTAAGATTTCATGTCTCTCTTCCTCAGTCCTGTTCACCCCTTTTTTGTTTCATGGAAACTTATGGTGAGTGGGGAAGCAAAGACAGGTACTTCAACACAAGATCTTATTACATGAGGCTCACAAAGAAAGTAAGATCAAAGAAGCCAATCTAATCTGCTGTATACATTTTAAAGAGAAAGGGCAGTGGGTGAAAAATGCCCTTCAAGGAGTCAACTCCAATTACACAAGTAATTTTCAAGGATCAATCAAGTTTCTTGACAGAGTTTAAAGGGGAAATTATGAATTAAAGGTCTATAGAAAATATCACATCAAGAGCAATTCCTGTCACTCAATTTGCAGGGCTAAGTGGACTTCAGTATAAATTAAAATTAAATAAAAGGTTATATTTAGGCATCAGAAATATACCTTGAAATCATAATGCAGATAACAAAGATGACTGTTACTTTAGAAAAAAAAAACAATTAAAAGGCTAGATTTGAAAAAAATACTTCTAGTGAAGAACACCTAGTATCAGCAACTAACATCAGCAGAACTGTAGCTGGGCTGTCACATCCATTGCAAGACACTCTTCTGCTGTGTTCAAAATACGGTTGTAAAATGCAGCTCTTAATAAGCTAGGTTTCCATGCTATGTCTCATCTGGTAAATTTATTACCTGTCGCTGAAAGAAACAGTATTACTCCCCCCACCTACTTCCAGCTGCTTATTAGGCCTTTGTCCCTTTTGTTACATCTAGTAATTTCTCATCCACAGGACCAGCCAGGCCAGCATAGTTTCCTGATTTAGTTTTCCGTCCCAGGCAGTTAGGGGGTTTTTTCTGAATCAGCTGCTTACCTTGAACTCACCTTGGGACTGGAGGCTGATGCAAGAGAGGGAAAGAACAGGCTGCAGTATCCCTTTTGGCATCCGCCCGCAGTTGCGCAAGACCAAATGCAATATCAAACCATGCTCTGGAAACTATTACTAGCTTTCTTTTTGTAGAATAAATATTCAAGTGTCTTCAGGATTCTACATAATACCGTGAATTTCTGAGACCTAATGAGAAACTCTGCGAGTAAAAATTGTAATACTATGGCAAATGAAGGACTCCACAGGCACCAAAGCACAGTGACATGGGCTGAGGCTCAGTATGTGGACAAAAGGCCTTGCAATCTAAGTTGACAAGAGAAGTAAGAAATTCATTAACTTTCCTACTATCACTTAGCAGGTTAATAACAGAGGCAGAAGTCAAATGCAGGAGTCGGGACAGGCAGCTCTATGCACTACACCACACTTCTTCCTGTAGCAGCAATTGCTGCTTACTCACTGCTCGTGGTATGGCATCTCCATGTCAAGAACCATACTAGGTTCCAGAAATAATAACACTAAAATTAACCATTGTATTTCCTACTCCATAAGCAAATTATCAGTTCAGTGTGGTTTATGCCATCTGAATGTTCCCAGTGCCTTCCCAAGGAGAGAATTTGAAACCATAATATTTTTCTGACTCAGTAACACATCCTTTCTCCCCTCTAATGACAGACAAGGGAAAGAAAATGGAAAAAAAAAAATCCACTGTTATTTTTTGTTTCTATTAAATGGAAGTGAGGTGCAATTTGGGATTAGTACATTTAGATCATCTTGAAGTTCTCCAAAGAAGGACTAAACCAAGATGAACTATATGAAAAATAAAACAGAAAAGGCAAAGCACAGATAAGGAGATTTAACAAAACCAAATAAAACCAGCAACACTGGTCATATATCTAGTTTTTGCTTCTAAAAGTAAAAACCCACCCTGTCTCTGTGCTGCTATGTACATAGTACAAAACTGTATTGATATAAACAGAACCATATATCCCAAGCCAAACACAAATCCCCAGAATCAATTCCCTCTCCCCATCTGTATTCTGCTGTTAACCACATGGATTTAACACACAGAGAGACCCTCTGGTCACCTCAAAACTATTAACAAGTTTTCTGTTTAGGCTTAAGATATGGCAGGACTTCATCAGAAACACAGAATATAATTCCTGAGGTCACAAAATACCATCATGAAGCAAACTTCAGCACATAGATAAGATGACACTTCTTGAGCAAACCGTGGCTTTCCTTCCTCTGATGGTTACCACATCACAAGGAAAGATATAAGAAAGACACTCTGCTTGCTTTCCTTCATCTTGATTTCTCCCAGCTGTTTCCAAAGCCAGAAGCACACCAAGGATCCTATCTAGGAAAGCTAGGTAAGTGTTATTACTTGAAGAGGAACAGGACTAGCTAGTCAAAACATTTATTTTCATGCAGCACAGAAGAATATATGTCACATCAGCCGGCAGGTTCCAGAGAAGCTGGGATGACAGAAGTCCATGGTCCAAGAATTGCACCTTTTATCAACCTCTGTCAAAAATACCAGCAAGTGGCTGGTGAAACTTCAGCTATTAAAAGAGGGGATCAAACCTCCACGTCTTCAATGATCTCACAATCACCCATCAGAGTCCTGAGGCTAACACTCCCCAAGGACATTAAAACCTGCTGTTTTCCAGAGATGTCCAACACCAGCATCTGGCACAGCATCTGCTTTTGCTAAGTCATCTCACTGGAGTGTGGATTACCATCAGCTGCGATGTGAGGTCATGGAAGGATCTTAGCACCCCTGCACTAAGCAATCACTTCTTGGTTAATATTATACGGAAAACTAAAATAACTGGTGCTTTCTTGCCTAACACAATTTCAGAGTCTATCTTTCATGTTTATTAGAAAAGGCATTATAAGTTTCTATCCTACTCATATTGCAACAAAAGGAGCACACACAAGTGAGGAAGTATGTGAATGCTCTTTTAATGTCATTGAAACCTTAGGGAGAAAAACAAGAGGAAAGAGTAAGCAAAAATACCAAAGATTTCATTAAGAGATTAGCAGAAGGTAATTTATCCTTTAAAGTTTTATCTTTGTTATTTATTTATTGCTTCCAGTTATAATCTTATTAATTATTTTGCTACAACTGAAGATTTTTATGTAAATAAGTGCTTAACTATTTTCAAATGTTTCCCCAAGACAAATTATGCAATGCCTTTGAATAAAACGCAGACAACTTGACTTTGCTGTGCTCATTAGCACATCTAGAGAGAGACTATATAATTTACATATATGTTGTAAATATGGACATTATTTGCATACTGTTATGAAGGAAAAGTTGTAATTTCAATTTTCTTTTCATCATATTATAACTTCACAGCGCGAATCTTATCAATTGTGCAATTCTATCATCACCACTACACTTAACCCTGTACACTGGCTTCCCACCTGCTGCTGCTAACAGTCACTCAAGTTGTTTTTTAAGTTTGGTAATTAACGCAAATGCCAGTGTTTCTGTTCTGTTGCTAAGTGTCATAGGGGTCCCCTCTTAGCTGGTCTGAGGCACATTATTGTAAAGTAAGTCATATTATCTGTAACACTACCCAAAAAAGCAATTTTAACTTAAAAAGAGTCTCTTTTATTCTTAACTATCAGGTTCTTGAACAGCATCAAAAAATATTCTGAAAAAAAGAATACCTCCATTTTTTGTTGAAGATATATGAACTATCTTTAATGCTTTCGTTCCATTTGCACAATGATGATAACATGGATACAGCAGTTTAGTCCTGATAATTGTCAGGCAGTGGAGGATGGGAGCACAGGGATAGATTAAAATGTAGGCAAAAAAGAATTATCCAAAACTAACTGACAAACTTTAAATTCACTTATCTATTTTTTCTAGTAAAATAAAAGCAGAAATAGAGAGGACATCATAAATACAGACCTACATGAATGCAAATATTCTAAACTGATAGATTCCTTCAAAGTTTTAACTGAATGCTATTTTTAGAAATGAAGGTCCAACATAATTTTCAGAAGCCATTAAAGCAAAAAAATAATAAAAAACCAAGGCAAAGGTTTCTCACTGCATTGGTCACCAAAGTCAACAGCACATGGAACAAAATACATGGGTTCTAAACATTTGCTGCCAATGGCACTGAAATCAAACAAAATCCCTTAAATATGAAATATTTCATGTAAACTGGCTCTGCGGTGGAAACCAGAGAACTAGAAATAGTACATTACTCCAAAAAACTATCTCTTGGCAAGAAAATGCAGTTGATTTTTGAAACTATTATTATACTCTTCTTCCATTGGCCTCTTCTCCCAGGCAGCCAGCAACAGGACAAGAGGAAATGGCTTCAAACTGCACCAAGGGAAGGTTCAGGTTGGACATCAGGAAGGATTTTTTCACTTAGAGGGTGGTTAAGCATTGGAACAGGTTCTGCAGGGAGGTGGTAGTGCACCGTCTCTGAAGTGTTCAAGAAACAACTGGATGCGGCACTTTGTGTCCTTAGATGATATGGTGGCATTTGGTCAAGGGTTGGACTCAATGATCTTGGAGGTCTTTTCCAACCTTAATGATTCTATGATTCTCTTCTGTTCTATGATTGTCAAGTACAAGTACTGCTGAGTTTATCTCTGCATTATAAGGCTCTCTTTGACAGCCTATACCTACAGACAGGGAAGTGCAAGTAATACATTTATAAAGGATTACAAAACTCACTTTTTAAAGTATCTGAATTTTTTTAAGTTCTTCCTTAGATCCTTCTGGCATTCTTCTCTAGTCAAAATAGATACATACTTGGCACACACAATGCAAAGAATCAGCAATAAGCATAGGGGATTAGGAAAATAATTTAACTCTACAAAGAATACCACAGTTTGCAGAGGGGGAGTTAAAAACCATGAACAAAGTTTGCAGTTCAAATAAAGAAAAAGTTCAGTTTGCAGCAATTTATTAACTTACTTCAGGTGCCCATGTATTCTAGAATGATTTCTCATTTTATAATTGCTCAATGTATAAAATCACAATATTCTGAAAAGTTAATTCAGGCATCATTATTTTAATAAAATGGGTCAAGTTACCACTTCAATAAGTACAGGTTCAACTGTTACTTGAAATATTTTAAGTTTTCTCAAAGTCAGGGTGATGTGAGGAGGAAGCTTCGCTTATCAAAAGCAGTTAATGAGACTACCTCCTCTTCCTCTCCTTAAAATGTCTGCTTTAAAAAGTTGTCTGAATGCTATGAACAGGAACTTGCTGCTCAGAAGAAAATATTCAAAAGGTATAACCTACTGAACATCTTTCATCCTTCATATAGTAGTAAAACTTCAGAGTCAGACAGCATGTGAAAACACAGAAAATATAATCAGAATTTCATTTACTCACCCCTGTTCCAAATCTTTAGGTCTTAGTCAACCACTTCAGATGCCTGGCAATACCTAGAGAAATAATTGATGTAAAATGTAAGAAGGGTACAGAGCCAAAAACATCAAAACAATATTCATGATTAGTGTTGGTGACTGGAATGGTAAAAACATTGCTTGTAAGAGATTATATGCACATGGGTAACATTTCACTACCATGCCACTTCTGCTTGGCTAGAAACGCAGCATTCTAGACATCACTCCAACCATGAAGGCACTAAGAAAAAGCACAAACCTCTGACTTCATAGGAATAGACTTTAGACTCTTCAGGGATCTGTTTGGTGAAGTACCATGGGGTAAAGCCCTGGATGGGAGAAAGGCCCAAGAAAACTCACTAATATTCAAGGATCACCTCCTCCAAGCTCAGGGACAATGCATCCCAATAACAAGGAAGTCAGGCAGAAATGCCAGGAGGCCTGCATGGATGAACAAGGAGCTTGTGGACAGATGACCGGAAAAGTGCAGAAGCAAGGAGAAGTAGCCTGGAAGGAATGCAGAGAGAACATCTGAGAAGCCAGGGATAAGGCTAGGAAAGCTAAAGCCCTGATAGAATTAAACCTCGCCAGGGACATCAAGGACAACAAGAAAAGCTTCTACAGGTATGTTGGTGATAAAAGCAAGACTAGGAAAAATGTTGTCCCTCTCTGGAAGGAAACAGGAGTTGTGGTCACCTGGGACATACAGAAGGTTGAGGTACTCTATGATATTTTGCCTCAGTTTTCATGGCAAGTGGTCCAGCTACACTGCCCAAATTGCAGAAGGCTAAGAAAGACATGGAACTACTGGAGAGGGTCCAGTGAACAACTACAAAGATCATCATAGGATCACAGAATGTCCTGAGTTGGAAGGAAGCCACAAGTAGAGTTCAGCTCCCGGTTCTGCACAGGATAACCCCCAGAATCACTCCATATACCTGAGAGCATTGTTTAAACACTTCTTGAACTCTGTCAGGCTTGGTGCTGTGACCACTTCTCTGATGAGCCTGTTCCACTGCCCAACCACCCTCAGAGTGAAGAACCTTTTCCTGATATCCAGGAAACACTGCTTCATGCCCTTTTCCCATGTCATATCAATGCTCAGCAGAGAAAAGAGATAAACACTTGCCCATTTCAACTTGTGAGGAAGCTGTAGACTGCAGGGCTATGATTAGGGGTCTGGAGTATTTATCTTCTGAGGAAAGAGTGAGAGAGAAACTACCCACTGTAGGACAAGATCAGGTTTGCAACCATCCTCAGGAACTGAAGGTGCACAAGTCCATGGGACCTGATGAGATGCATTCTGAGGAAACAGGCCACTATCCACCATATTTGAGAAGTTGTGGCAGTCTAGTGAAGTTCCCACTGACTGGAAAAGGGGAATTATAACCTCCATTTTAAAAAAGGAGAAAAAGAGTAAGACTACAGGCCAGTCATTCTCACCTCTGTGCTCACCAAGATCATGGAGCAGATCTTCCTGGAAACTATGGTAAGGCAGATGGAAAATAAGCAGGTGGATGGTGACAGCCAACACAACTTCGTGAAGGGCAAATTATGCCTGATGAGTCTGGTGGCCTTCTATGATGGCATTACAGTGTTGTAGACGAGGGAAGAGCAACTAACACACTTGGACTTGTGCAAAGCATTTGACACTGTCCTGCAGAACATCCTTGTCTCTAGATTGGAGAGACATGGATTTTACAGATGTACCACTCNATGGATTTGACAGATGTACCACTCAGTGGATAAAGAATTGGCTGGGTGGTTGCAGTCAAAGAGTTGCAGTCAATGACTCTTGTCCAAGTGGAGACCAGCGCTAGTGGTGCCCCTCAGATGTTGGTGTTGGGACCACTACTGTCTAACATCTTTGTCAGGGACATGGACAGCGGGATTGAGCACACCCTGAGCAAATTCGGTGATGTCACCAGGCTGTGTGGTGTAGCCAAGACACCAGAGGGAAGGGACGCCATCCAGAG
>VXBT01012911.1:4756-31935 GCA_013400235.1 Oriolus oriolus | reverse complement strand
TTCCTCATATCTTTGCTTGAAAGTCCCTTAATTTCAACGTTATAATAATTTGGAAGGAAGGGTTTTGCATCTTCCATTCCAAGGGAGGCTCCTGCCTGCCTTAGCAGACACCTGTCTTTCAAACCAAGACAGCATCCCATAGATAATTTACACCTTCTTCTGCAGCTCAATAGGCCGCTATTAAATGCATGGGACTTATGCATAGTAAGACACATCACTGCATGTCTTAAACTGTCTCCTTCCATTCAACTCATTCTATAGCCTCACGTACATAATGCTTCCTTTTCATTGCAGTCAACAGGGAAAGACATATTCAAGACAAGTTCTAAGAACTTCACTGTGCTGTTATACAACAAAATCACTGCCAATAAAAGAAGACTAACAAGAAAGAAAATAATTTAAAATTACACAGAAAGATAAAGTATTGATCACTTTTCTTATTCTTTCTCACCAAGAAAATTCAAAGTTATAAATAACAAAATAAAGAAATGAGTACCAACTAGCAGTAAAAAAACCCCGAACACCATTATTTGCAACATGGGTTTAGCCACTAACATTTGGAGCACACTGTGAGCCTGACTAGCTGTGTCTGTTGATTACATGGAAACCATTGGCAATGTGTCACTGTCTGTAATATGATGCACACAATCAACAACATACTGTGTCAAAGCATTCACTTTCTGAGTACAGTGGAAATGCAGGTAATTATGGCTGACACTTGAAAAAAGAATGTGTTTAGTGAGTGACTCTGGGGACAGCATCTCTGGCCCTTCCCTTCTAGTAAGGCTACTCAGATGTTTCACCAAATCATCCTAATTTCTGAGGTTATAGTGACAGTTACAAGAGGAGTTACAAAAGGTTGTAGTGGCAATTTTGCCTGTAATCTGAATATTCTTTATGAAAAGAATATTCAACAGTAATTAAACATTTAATAGTAATAAAGGTTTAATGATTATTAAAGAGGATGTGTGCTGGTTTTGGCTGGGTAGAGTTAACTTTCTTCACAGTGGCTGATATGGGGCTATACACTAGATTTGTGCTGAACACAGTGATTATAATAGAGATGTTTTTGTTGTTGCTGAGCAGTGCTTTTTGCAGAGCCAAGGCCTTTTCTGCTTTTTGTTCTGCCACACTGGCAAGGAAGTTGGGGGTAGTTGGGAGGAGACACAGCCAGGACAGGTGACCCAAACTGACCAAAGGGATATTCCAGACTGTATGACATCATGCTCAGTTTATAAAGTGGGGGGAAGAAGGAGGAAGGGGGAGACATTTGGACTGATGGTGTTTGTCTTCCCAGGTAACTATTATGCTTGGTGGGACTCTGCTTTCCTGGGGATGGCTGAACACCTGCCTACCCATGGGAAGCAGTGAGTTAATTCCTTGTTTTGCTTTGCTTGCATGCATGGCTTTTGCTTTCCCTATTAAACTGTCTTTATCTCAACCCATGAGCTTTCTAGCTTTTACTTTTCCCACTCTCTCCCCAGTGCTGCTGGTGGGGGAGTGAGTGAGCAGCTGCATGGTGCTTGGCTGCTGGCTGGGGTGAAACCATGACAATGTGTTGAATTTATATTTACTCCCCTTAAAAAGTACCTCTCAGTGACATCAGAACAGCCTGAGGTTTTTAAATGTAGCTATTACACAGCACCCTCATGCAAATTTGCTAGATTTTTCTGACTCAGCTTTGGCTGAAGCTGTTCATGTATTCCCAGAAGCCTTTCAGTAATAGCGGTAGAGTAATCACTATAAAACACTTTCTTGTTTAATTCTTGACAAGTTGAAAATTCACAGCTAGGTGTAGTGTGAGGCAGCAGATCTAACCAGGAATTAAGCTGTGGTGGCCTTGCACAATGCATTTGTCTCTGTTACTCTTATTTTTTTAACTATTACTTGTGAGTACAAAAATCACCTTGCTTTAGGTCTCTGTCTTAATCGCTTCGTCTAGCAGTTTTCAAACTCAGCAACTTCAGTCCTGGATAGTTCATTCAGATTTCCTGAAAACAGGAGGTAGCTGAAGGATGCAAACTATGCTAATGCCTCCTGAGAGGGACCAATCTGATTTTTATTTATGCCTCAGCATATGTTATACATGAGGTGAAGCATTCCTTTAAGGGCTGTACATGTGCTGGCAGCCCTGTCCCCAGGGAGACTTCACCTGGCAGCCAAGTCCCTGGCAGGGGAGAGAAGCTTCCACGATTGGGCTGAAAGTGACCCCCCACTGGCCGGTGGGGCAGATGCTCAGATGCCCAGGAAAACTGCCTGGGAAAAAATGCCTGAGAAATTGGGCTGCGGGAGGAGCCTTAGCACATAAAAGCAGTTAACTGCAACACAACCATGGGCCATTTTTCTTTGAGTTTCGTGGAGGGAGCTGGGACTCGCCCGGAGGGTCAGCTTGGCCCTCCTCTCACCCTTGCCTTTTCCTCCCTGTGGTCCTGCTTCCCTGTCCGCACCTGTTCTGCCCTGCTGCGCTGCTTCCACGAGGCAGCTTGTCGCCGCAATGACCTGATGCTCTGCTGCTTCCCCAATGGAGAAAACACCACCTGCACCCAGCCGCAGCTGCCACCGCCGTGTTTCCCAAGTTGCCCACTGGACCTGCCTGCCACAGTACCAGACCACAGCCAGTGCACAGTACCAGCCTGCAGCGGCCAGCCTGCAGCCACTGCCTGCACCCAGCCATTCACAAGAGCCGCCCAGGCTCACTGAGGCTTGCTGCCAGTGCTGGAGACCCACTGCCACAGCTGCTTGGAAATTGTGCCAAACCACTTACAAAAGCCATGTGGGCTTGCCGTGACTTGCAGCACATATGCTCCATCTGCCAAGCTGACGCCAGCAGATTGCCTGGGCTTCTTGTGGTAACACTGTTCCTGTCTTCTGTTCCTCTCTCTGCTCTCTTTTCTGTCCCCCTTCAGTAAGAACACTTACCCTTCTTTATCAATAAACAGTTCTTAGATAAAATTTTGCCGCATTTGCGCTTCATTTTCATCCAAGAAATCTATCAAAAAGAATCCTCCCCGACTCCCCCTTTTACAGCGGGATGGGACACCACCATCAATACAATCCTGAGAGCACATCTTTGTTCATTGAGTCCACTCAAGAGACTGACCTCAAGACACTAAAGCTCAGGAAAACAAACCTAGTTAACTTTGCTGTTTATCTCTGTTTTAAATGCACTTGCTTCTTCCCTTTCCTCCTTTCCCAAACCAAGGGGCATTCACCTAATTGACTCTCCACAGTCCAAACCACAGTAAAGAAACACAAGCTTCAGCACCTAGAGTACAAAAGAGAAAAATAGTGTTTGCCATAGCTGAATTCAGCCTTAACTTTGTCCTTAGACAGTAAGAGGGACACGTATCAACAAAATAGTTCTTCCTTTCGCAAACCTGCCATATATTTGGCCTCCGCCTTCCCCTTTCCTCTTGTCTGCTGGCCTGTAATCACCCCATTCCTGGTGAACAAGGGTTTATTCTCCCTCACTACCTCTCCCTCTGGAGGCATATTGATAAACTGGGTGAAAACCTGGGACAGTACCTTTAAGACAGCTTAAGTCCTCTAAGTGAATCCTGCATTAGTGAAAGTTTTCCCTTCCTCTTTTTCTTCATATTCTAAGGAGAAGTTACCATTAAACAACAGCCTCTGAAGGAAAGCTTCACAACCTACGTCTGTGTGTTGTGTGGACCAAGGACAGCATCAAGTTACAAGCACACTTGAGGGAAAAAGAAGCTTTTCTGTCTCTCATTCATTTCATTTAGATTACAAAAATACTGTAACATTTGAGACAAGATTCTCTCCATCAGCAATGAACATGCAATTGCTAATGTTTTGCTGCTCCTTTTCTAGTGTCAGGGGTATCAAGGACCAGTCAAACTCACAGACAGATACAAAATGTAGAGATGTACAGAAACCAGCAGATGGAGACTAACTTGTTTAGGGTTAAGCAACGGCCATGGTAGCCCAAGGAGAGGGATTAGAAAGGGCCCTGGGATTATTCACAGTGTGCAGCTCTTCATACTGCAGAGTAGAAGCTTGGAAATGTCACACTATATAGAAGTCAGGTTGTCAGATGACACAATTTATTTTATGGAAGTAACTTGCTTGCAAGTTAAAAATTAGCAGAAATATCAGTCTGGAAAGAGTAGCAAAGCAGGCATGTGATGCTGAATACTTCTATGCTTCCACTCCATTCAGAGTCACTTTCCCTTGACTTCCAGCTGTGCCATTTTAAATGGCTCCAAGTTTGAAAAAAATTAGTCAGACTCTTTGGCATGTTGCATTTAATCCAGGTCTCTCTCTGGTGCAGACAGCTTTTATCACATGTAAAGAAAAGAACATTTGGTGTAACCAAAAGTGGGGTATATTACAAGAGCAATAATTATCAAAAAAATTTCTGTTTCTGGAAACATTGATAGAATTTCTTTTCAGGTTGTGGTCTGATAGATTCCAGACTTTCTCTTTTAAGCAGTTCTGTTTTCACCAGAGAAATCTTCAAGTTAAATATATATTTACTTTTCAGGTTACAAATTTATTTAGGCTAACTACAGATTACAGAGGAGTTATTTGCATCTGTTCTTGGTGGTGAGTTTGGTTTTGGGTTTTGGTTTTGCTTTCCTTTGTGTTCTTTGCATGGGCATGCCTTTTCTTGACTTACATAAATATTATCTTAAATACAGGTGGTTTATATAGGATTGCGTTATGGTTTTACTCTTCTATTTTAGTTACAATAAATAAAATAATAAATGGTCACCCTGAAAAATAAGGATAAAGAGGAATGTAAAAGTATACACAGGGAAACAAGAAGCATTGATAGTTAATTAAGGAGAGTGAAAAGGATGGAGTAATAGTGAAACATTATCAAGTCACAAACTGTTCATGGTAACTGCTATGAAACCTTGTAAAAATGTACATCCTGGAATACAATTAAAGTGAAAGGTTACTTTATTAGTCCTAAAATGAGGAGGAGATAACTTTTTGATGTCTAAAAAAAAAAAGTAAAAAATTCGAGCTTCTTCCTGAAACTTTAAAATATTTCACAGAAATGTGGCCCTGCCTCAGGAGTGCCGATGGAGCGAGAGGATTGCAGTGCCCTTCCATGGCAGCAAGCACCCACTCTCCACAGGCTTGTGGCAGGGGAAGACCCTCCTGCTGCATTTCTCCACCGCAACAGCAGATGACAGATGGTACACTAATGCTGCAAAAACCATGTGCTCTCTTCTAAACACGCATGTTGGACAGAGTTGCTAATAATTAATAACTAATTAGAACAATTAATTAATATTTTATATAACTAAACATAATTAACTGGTTACTAACTACTACAGATTTTTATTCCCTCCAGGATTAGGTCAGTGCATCGGCACCTGACAGATGTTCATACAAAATTTGATGCTGTTCTGAGCAACATAAAACAGTGGCACAGCTTCAGTCAGCATGAGGGTGCTGGCTGCACAAACAGGACACACATAAGGAGTACTGGAGCACGCTGCCACAGTGTCCAGAGAAATGGTTACACAAAGCTTCAGTTTGGAGGACCAAGCACACATTCACACATTTCACCTTTTACAGACTTCATAATAAAAATCACTAAGCACAGGTGTGGAGTCATGCAGAAAGCATAGAAAAGGCTTTTGGCTATCTGTGTCAGGATGTGCTGTGCTAATTTCATTTGCACATTTCAGTCTTCAGAGATGTAGGGAGGAAGATGAAACATTTAATCCCAAGGTCATCTATTTCAGTAAGTAGTTCTTCTTTCCAATGTTAAACTTTGCTTGCCTACTTAATCCATTCATTTCCCATGGAAATATCCTACATCCTTCTTCTTTTTTATGTGTTTTAATCCTTCACATATGCAAAATAACCACATTGCTTTTTTTGCCTTTGCACAGCTGATGCAAACATTACCATAAACTTCTGATTTTGCAAGAAGATACATAATTGAGCCTAAATCCTGTGCTGGTCCTAAGTGCCCAAGACTATTTGCCACATTTTGGCAAAATTATTTATACTCATTTTCTAGTGGGTCCCTACTCAAGACTTTTTCAAGGAAGCAAAAAGAAAAAGTCATAATACTTCACTTTGACAGAAGACTGAGAAACACCTGCACTAGCAGACAGACATTTAAACATGGGAGAAGCGCATGTGTGTGAAAAATTCTTCATTTCTCCCCTCAAAAACAATTAGCACTGGATTTTTTCCACAAGTATTCAGGATTAACACAACTGATTTCAAAGCAAGACTTTCCCCTTCTCAACTGGAAGACAAGCCCATAGCTTTCAGTGCTGCTAGATAAGAAATCGGAAGACAAAGAAACATATTTAGATCCTTTAATTCACATTGAATAAGAGCAACTCAGGTTTATATTCTCAGTTATGGCAAGTGAAGTTTTAGGAGATCATAATTACAAGTGTGAAGACTGTGACAGCTTACTAACAGAATTAAGTTTCTTACATTATCACATTTTTTTTTAAAATCTCCATTCTAAGGTGCTCAGAGACCTTTCCTATATTTATATTTACAACCTCACAATTTGGCAAGACCTCTAAAATGCTATTAGAGTTCTTTAGTGACATACAAAGCAAAACACAAACCAAACACTGTTACAGTCTTTGCACATGTGTGAAGAAAAAAAAGTGTGTCAACCTAAATTATTTTGACATGAACAGTTTTTCTTCCCCACCAAGTAAGTTTGCTGACCTACAGTTCCATCCTGTTCCTATAAGAACACTGTTATCTTTAAGAAAGCCACGTCTTTCAGAGTTTAAAAAAAAGCCATCTCTAATACAGTAAGTAGAAATAATTTTGCCAAATTTGAGCCAGTTAAAAGCTACCCTTCAAGTTTAAACTGTCTGAGCTCCCTCTAGTCAGCAAACAGCAGTAGCCAATTATAAAATGGGTTGAATACATTATCTTCTGGAATACTTAAGCAGGAAGCCTAGATACATAACTTCTGGATAAACATCAATTTTAAGTCAATACATACGTATTAGAGAAATTTATGCAGCTTGTGGTAAGTTCTCTTTTCTTGGATTTTCATCTTTTGCTCAATCTCCCTGTCTCTTCCTCACCCCATCTTTAATTTCCTCAGCTATTTTTGTTTCACTTCTCTGCTACTTTTCTTTGCAGATCTTACCTTCATACCCAACTTTTGGTCCTTCCTGTTCAAGATCTCCTTTGCACTCTGCCTTCCCCTTCGAATTTCCACATACAAACATGCCTCCTACTTCTGAGTCCCCACTACTCCACCCTCTCTCTCTTCATTACTCTCTCCCAGTCACTAAAGGTTTAAAGTCAAGAGAGTAATCAAGAAGCAGTTTTGTTACACACATGGGGGAGGAAGAAAACAGAGGGAACAGTAATACCTGCTAAAGATCAGTTTCTCCTTCTGTTAAGAGATGAAAAGAGAATCAGTACTGAGCCTGCTTGCACAGCTACCAATCAGTAATTTAATCAGTAGAATATCTTACTTGACAAAAGGGTGATTCTTAACCAAATCTAATATAAGTATAATTTCAAAAGGTATGTGGCTTTGGATGTGTTAAGTTTGTTCTCTAGTGCCTGATGACAAAAGACTCTGAGTAAACATAAAACATCTGCTTCTCTGGCTTCTTTAGATATATAAAACTTATTTAGTTAAATTTAGCATGGCTGGGTAGACCAGCAACCAAAATTGTGCCTTTCAGGATTCCACAAGATCTGTTTGCAGGCAGTTCAGGAAGTCAGAAATAAAATACCCTTCTTGTAGTAAATCACAGAGTACAGTGACAACAGCTGAAAAGGAAGGAAATTATTAACAGGGTTTTTTACAAAAAATTCAAGTCTGCTGGAACAGGACGTAATTTTAAAGAAAGAAAAAGTTATAATAAAAATTAGTTTGAAACAGAACAACTTATTTATTCCTTCTGGTTTATGAATATGTTGTGGGGTTTTTTCCTCCTTCCCTCTCTTAATACAGGAACAGGCAACTGTGATAAATTATCACAGTTTCAGTGAAACTTTTCTCATGATTCCAAAATCGGTTTCACAGGAATATCTTTTAACTTCCCATAGCAACTCATTTGTACATCACAACGAGAAATCCCATAACAATAGTGCGTGCATTGCAAGGGACAGGAGAAAGGCTGAACAGTAGGAAGAAGGCACCAATGGAACTCATTTTACTTTGTTCTCTGACCAAACTGTCATGGCCATGTATTAGAGGTAATTAAAACTACAGAAGACTTTCATATTTCTTTGCACGGCTATTTCCTTTCACCTACTATTTCCATAGGGTTTGGTTAGAGCAGACCGCATCCCCCAAGTGCTGGGAAAATGGTACAGCCTTCAGTGGCCCTAGATAAGCATAACTCTGCTCTTCACTTTTCTTCTTTTGATACTTTGTCTTAAATATGATGTCTTAATCATGAGCTGAAATATTGGAAAACATATTCTTCTTAGGATTTACTTGCTTTCATCCACTTGTTAGTAGTTTTCTAACAAACAACTAGTGTTTTACTAACTAGTCGGTAGCACCAGTGTTTTCACCTGGTGCTTTCTAGTACAACCAGATGGGTGGTCGTGGAATTGGCTTTTCTCTTGCATCCAGTTTTTTTAAAAGCACAGAATTCATATTTGGGCGATATGGGATACAAAATCATAAAGTCACCCCAAGACACCCACCAACTCCCTGCTACATCTATCTGGAATCTAAGGGAGAAATGGGAGGAAATACATAAAATATATAATTTCTGCATCATATAGTAAGAGGCCACAGCATATATAAAAGTGTCCCAGATGCAAGTGTGCATGGCAATTCCAAATAGCTCCATGAGGCCATATTTGGTTGTGGGGCTTCCCCCTTTGGCCCTAGTGCTGGAACCATGCTGGACAGAATTGCTGGCTGCTGCAAATACCACACCCCTCTGGTTTCACAAGGAAAGCATAGCTTTCTCAACCCATACCCCCTCCCCAGCAACTGGAATCTTTCACTACCAGCAATGCATGTTGCAAATAGATACCACAACTACTGAGGGATATCCAGATCAGTAACAGTGGTAACAATCAGAAGGGAAAGGACGAATTATTGGAGGACCTTTCCTAATGAAAGGTCTGGGGTTGATTTTCTGGGTCTAGCAACCCAAGCAGAGATGTTCAGCTCTGGGGAGGAGTCAGGATTTCTTGCCCTTGATCTTTGTACTTGTCTTCTAGATAGTTTTGACAGAGGCTACAAAATAAAATTTTTAAAAAATTGTCATCTCCTTGAAAATTATTTTTGTACCTTTATAAACACCTATCCTTTCAGATAGTCACAACACTAGGAGAATGTATGCAACATGCACTAAAGCTGGAAAAGTCAGAAGGGAAAAGCCATAGCATTTCTTTGGTGATATCTATTATTCAACTTGCAAGGACAGTGTTTCAAGAATATACAATAAATAGAGTAAACACTAAACTGCTGCACCAAATTTTGTCTTCAGTCTGCCTGAAAGCAAGACATGATGTTACTTTTTGCAGTTTTTGCAACTGACAGCACCATATAATTTTGAAAGCCTGAACTCTGCTCCTCGTTAGTACTGCAACTAAAGCAGTTAGCCTCATGTTGTTTGCACAGAATGAAAATACATCCCTGTGAACATACTTTTGGGTGCACTCTGCCAGTTATATTTGCAACCTATGATTTCTGCTATGTCCTGAGAGCTGTATGTATCTGACACTGTAATCATCAACTCTTTCCTCCTCTTGCACTTTATTGTGATGTCTCAGATGTCATCCATTTAGCTCAGAAGAGGCCTCTCTCTCTATAGCAAAGGTTCTGGTTTTCCCACACTCTGCAGGGTATTCAACTGTGAGAACTAGGTTCACATGTATTCCACAGTTCATGATGTTGTGTCCCAGTTAAACATTTATATGTGTGATTGAAAAGAAAAACAAAACAGGTTATAATCCCATATGTAGTTCTGTACCTTGTCCTAAAGTCATTTGTTTCTCTCCTGTAGGTCTTTGCATGACATCTTTCCAGTTGATAAAAAGAGGTCAGTCAATGAAAGTCAGAATAAGTGTGCCTAAAAATATCGCCCAGCAGCCCATGAGATGGTATTATAATCAACACTTGGAGGTGCTTTTCCAGTAACCATAACATCATGGCCAGGAAGCAGTTACACTGGGTACAATATTTTTTTTCTCAATCCCCCCAGTCTCTGAGTTCCTTTCAGGAATGTACAGCATGACTTCAGCCAAAGGGAGAAAGCTCTCTCTTAGCCATGAAATTCTGTAAAATTTCTCACCCATGTAAGCAAAAACTGTACCCCAGAGTCATTCCAGTAATGATATGGACAGTACCAGACCTATTTGATTTAGCCACTGGTAAGAATGGATATACTGCAGAAACTGTGAAGGAAGCACTCAGTGAGTCCAGCCCTCTTCAGCAGTAAAGCAGCCTTTTAACAAGACTTTTTGGGAACATGCATATTGACATCCTAGCTCCTTAAGCTATAGACATGAAGTCTGAAAATTATTTGAAAAGTCTCTCCTAAAGAGTAGCCTGTAAGCCAAGTAAGATGGACAGATGAAGTAATAACTTGTAGCAATCAGCCTTTTAGTCTGTAGAGCACACACATAGAGAAAGATCTTCTTACCTGGTATGACGAGAAGATAGATAGATGGATTTCAAAATTATTGGTATTATCAAAAATATCAGCAAGAACAACTTACCATACAAAATATACTTAGATTTCTAAACCACTGTGTTCTCAACACCAAAACACAGAGAAAGAGTCAGAGTCGCGTTTTCCTGTAGTTTCGTTTAAGAACAAGATATGAAGTCTAACATCCTGATGCTGGATGTTGATGCTGAGGTTTTTGATTTTGTAAGTCTGATATTATTGTATGGATATTATACACCACACTATTTGGAATATACTCTAGAAAACAAAAGCTAAGCTAAACTTAGGTCACATGTAAGGAAATATATGAGCTCAATGTAAAGATCTTCCTTCAGCACTGAGTGATACATCCCTTTTTTGTCACTATCAAAAGCTACAATGACTACTGCTGCATTAGTCAGTCTATCTCTGCCTTTTTTCATGCAAAGAACTGAGACAGCACCAAAAAAAAGATCACAATAAGGGGCAAAATCAGGTCCCTGAAAAGAGTCTATTATTCTTGAATTGTCCTTTTCTGATGACCATAAACATTTCTGCGGCTCCTATACTCTGTTAGCCCAATATATAGTCTACAAGAAAGAGCATACAAGAAAAATACCTTACACAGAGCAGACAAAAGTAATGTGGAGAGTAAAAATGCAGAGATTTTTTAAAGTATTAGAATTATTTATACGTTGAATATTTTTTCGTACTGATTTTTTATGTTTTCTTTTTAAAATGTAGCTTACATCATATTATCCCCCTTCAAATAAGAAAACAGTATTACTCTTCAAATAAGAAAATAGTATTAATATTTGGATCAACTGATACTTAACTATAAATTCCTCTGCATTCCAGAATCCAATTATTCACTTAGCTAAAAAGACAGTAAAAGGGGTGGAATGGGGTGAGAAACCACCATTTACTATAATTTCTACATTTTACTTTGTACACTGGAGACAGTCAGGGGAAAATGATCCACTGCTCTAGGCTTGCAAGGTTCTTTAAAATCTGCAAGTACTTTCAGAAGAATGCTTTCAACACAGAGTGATTTTCACAGAGTTTAAAGCCACAGTTATGAAGGTAATTAGGAGTGTAGGTCTTCCAAGTGACACCAGTAGTACTTTTCAGCTTTCCGTTTTTAGGATTTCTTGCAAGGTTTCCTCTCTAATCCTGGCTCCCAGTTTCTGTATAACGCCCCAAACTGCCAACAGGATTTTAGAGGAGGAATGCCTTATGGTAAAGTTTTTTCTGATTTACTGCAGGAAGAGCAAAATGTGATTCTCCACCCACCATTACCCAAAAATGTAGTTTCAGAGAATTTTCAAGAATCCATCAGCCAGCAGTCCATTCATCTGTGTCAAATCCCTGTGAACTAATGTATATTCAAGTGTGTATCTCAGCTTCATACCACAAACACCCAAGTTAAATCTTTCTTCTCAGTGAGCATGGACTGAAAATGCACTTTTCATATTTGTTCTGTCAGTGTTTGATAGGTATAAGCCAGTCTGAGACACAAAAATGTTGAAGACAATAATTCAATTAATTAGATCTTTAGCTTTAAAAAGTTATGGTGTAAATGATCAAAACACTGAAGACAGGACTGAAATGCAACTGCAGTATTAACAAAGATTCTTGTTATTTGTTTATTCCGTGTTTTAACTTTTGTAACAAAGTGTAATACATAAAATTGTACAGTATGTAGAAGCAACACAGGACATGAATATTATGAAAACTGTTAAATTCACAGTATGGATAACAGCTACCCTTTCAAGAGCACAAATCTGTAGCAAGGTTCATCATTCCCATCCCTTTTTTCTCATTCTCACCATGTTTCAGCAAAAAGTTAAGATTAAAATTTTAAATCTTGTGAGAAAAGCCTTTGCAGCTAACTGTCTGAGCTGGAGTTAGAAAGAGTTTAAAACAATTTAAACTGAAAGTTCACAGATGAGTTTCACACAATGAATTTTTCCATCTAATGCCCTCCAACATTGCTGAAACCTGTCCAGGTTTGCTAACTTTTTGAATAATGTTCCAATATTGTTACACTGACAACTTCAATATGGCTGCAAAACCCAAGAAACAGCAAGCATTGCCAGAATGTCAGTCAGAGCTGCCTAAGGCTCAGCTTCCACACTTCTACAAAAGCCTCTGCCTTTCAAGATGGGGGCCATGCACAATGAAACCAAGCCCTTGATTCTGGTCTATTACTTCTACGTTTTAATGAACATTTAGCATCAACGTCCTCTCATGATGGATTGCAAGGGAAAAGTAAGACAAGTAAGGCAAATATCTTTCTGCTTTCAATATTCTTCCATTTCTCTTTTTATGGATGTTCAGAACATTCATTGATCCCAGCTGATACATTAAAACCATGCTCCTTTTTCTGTGTGATACATTAAAACCATGCTTCTTTTTCTGTGGCGAAAACAGCAAAGTGTCATGGTTTGGTGACACAGAGGATACCACATCACTCTTGAAGGGTTCTGTCAGTGCTGCTTTTGTCTAGACTCTTACGTCTTAAGTCTTACTAGATGTGTAAATGCATTCCTAAATAGGAATTGTTTGCAAATAAGGGCTGAGGAAAGAAAAGCCATCCCCATACTGGTCTAACATGATTCCACAGTGGAGAAGACTACAACTTTTGCCTTCAGATCACTGGCTTTAAAATACCACAACCTAGAAACCCTAAAGTCGTGCAATGTTTGTTCAGTTTGACCCAACACATTCTCTTCTTTTCCCAGGTGGAGACACCCTTCATGCAACTAAAGCTATCCAAAGTTATTGGGAAATAAGTTAGGACAGACTCAGTGAAAAGTTATAGGTCAAATGTCACATAAGCAGGTATCAGAACATACACTTTTGTGTCAAAGTAACTGCAAACCTCAGCTTCCTTCTACATGAGAAAGTTACAACCAGGGAACCTTGCAGGAGCCACTGAGCATTGTACCCCAGCTCTGTTCCCGATTGGTCCCTGCCTCTGTCCAGACTCCAGTCCAGAGAGCTCCTCCCTCCCCATTCTCTCATTGGCCCTGTCCCTTTGTCCCCCCCTCAGGGTTTCCCTATTGTCCCCTCACCCCAGCCCCGCCTATATACCACTCCTGTGCCCTCAGACCATTGGTTTCTGATGTTCTCCCCACCCCCATATAAAACCTAGACGATTGCTTGTTCCGATGTCTTTAGCTCTGAACCCTTCTCTGGGTAGTTTGCGTAAATCTACTCCGCGGAATCCCATGCAAAGACCCTTCCCGTCGCTTTTGCCATCAGTTTGTCAAAGAAGCCAGCCAGGGTGTGAGCAACCCCGGCCACCACCTAACGACAGAACCTCAGGGCAACAGATTATCCACCAAACTTCCCTCTGCATGACTTCAGCCCTCCTCAAGTTAGTACTGCTGCTGGTGTTATGGTACTGAAAGAGCTGAGTGAAGCAGTATACTCTAAATCATTTTTACCTGCATATGGTTCTTCATACAGTGCCGATCAAAAACACTCATGCTCAAAGTAGCACTTTCCCCTGCTCAAGCACAAAGGCAAGAAAAAACTGCTTCAAATACCTTAAAGACAGGATAAAAATACAACCCTTTGTTTAACTGCCCAGCAAAATTACATCTGTATGAAATACAGGTCAAAATCCCCAGGCTGAACTCACTCATCTTCTGTATTATCTCTGTCTCACACATGCATACCAGCACACACCCCCACCATGTCTAGGTTCTGGTGCCACTGCATATATGCTTAAATTGATGCCCTTGGACCACTGCATTCAAGATCACAATATGATCAGCTTGTCATTGAAATAGCATACTGAATACATGCATGCACTGAAAAACCATGAACTGATACTGCAATAAATCTACAGAGAACATCCTTAAATTTTATGGGGAGCATTTAGGACAAAAACCTAAATGGTTTTAATTTTCCTCTAAGTGATAGCCACAGTTAATACCAGATTTGTCAGGGAGCAGGTATTACATGCCCGTCAGGCTTATACAGACATGAAAAAGAGTTTATATTTGACATTTGCTTTGAAAACATAGTGAAAAGCTTTTGCTCTTTCAAGGACAAAACTTGCATTAATTTCTGGGAGTCTATTACTTTAAAAAAGTATTTGTTGGCTCTGATTGCTTGGATAACTGACAAAAAAAAGCATTAGAAGCAGGCTCTTCATTAGTGTTAACAGAGAACTGAGAGCAATAGAAACAAGATGCTGAACAGCACATTCTGTCTTGGTCCCCCTGTTTTTTATAAATAAGTGGCTTATGACATCAAGCTGTGACTCATCACTGGCAGCTTTTCATTAACAGAAAGGAAATAATATGTAATATTTCCACATATTGCCGTAGTTCACTCCACTTGTTTTGTCCCTGAATGTCACATACAACTATCTGCCTGGTGCCCTGGTGGAACAGTCAGACCATATGACAAGTATTGGTAACAGTGAAGATCTATAAGCAGCAGCCAATTTTCCATCAGTTATGTTCCACAGTCCTGCCAGACATGGAATAGAGGGCTAATGCCTCCACTGCTCAGGCACCAGCGTTACTCAGTCAGCAGGAACTCTCTCTGCATTTGGAGGGTCAAGGGATTTGCATCAACCTTAAGGCCAGGAGGAAGGACTAGCTAAAATAAAGGAGAAATAGGAAAAGGACTCTCATTCCACACATCACAGAACCTCACATGTTTTGAATAACAATTATGATAATTTATTCATTGGTTTGGATGATTAAACACTGTGTATCAGTGATCTACCTGCATTCCGAGCCACTGATTCAAAGAAACAGCTTTATAAAATGGTGGGGTGACAAAAACTAATCTCCTTGCTTTTAAGCAGATAGATTTGAAGCAGATTGTACATACTTATATTCTTAGATTCAACACATTCATTTCTCTCTGACTGTTCTCCAAGACTTTTATTCTATCAGTTTTCTGGATAACCAAAGACTGTCAAAGATTCAGGAAACATCTGTATTTAGACTTTAAATTGTATTACTGTACAAAGAGATTCATTGTTGGTTCTCTCTATTTTCTTTTTTTTATCATACGTATGTAAAGTCTGTGGGAAGAAAAAATTCTGAAATTATAAAGCAACAGCAACGGTCAAAGTAAACTACAAACCCTAAAGCAAAAACATATTGTTTTCTATTGTAAATTTCATAGGAAAGTTGTTAATCTTACCAAATGCCTCTTGAGAGCAGTAACCCAGCCATTTGGGGAACTTTCTTGTTTCTACTTTTCACTTAATATTCTTCTGGAAGGAAAATGTTTTAAATCCTTCTTTACTTATCAGTTCCTCTAAGAATTTCTTTTTTTAAAGTTTTGAGGCTGCATTTATTTTCCTAAAATAAAATGTTTCCCTCTTGTTGAAAACCACCATAGAACTGGATTATAATGACTGAAAACTATGCAGCCTATCTTCCACAAGACATATTGTAACTGTCAGAAAGAAAGCAGGATACTGAAGATGTATGTAATTCTTTCAAGTAATAGCCATCACATTTCGTTGTACTTCACCTGTCTGAGACCACTTGGAAACTTAACAGAAAGCAGCGAAAATTGCTTGAAGTTTTAAAAAGCTTTTTCCACTGCTTGGTCATTAAAAATATGATAGACAACTTGCATTTAAGGAACCAGGCATTGTGCTGAAGACCTTGAAAAGAACTCCAGTTACATACTGCTTCGTAATCTGTATTAGGCTAACTCCCATTTCCCCCAAGATTCTCACATACTAAATAACATTAACAACAGGCACACCGTCACATGAATTAACCTGACTGGTTAAATAATAATAATGAAGAGGGAACAAGATACATAGTCTAAGGCATTTCCTATCTACATAAAATAATAAAACTTATGCACTTTCCTCCAGAATGTATTCATTAGATGAAGGAACACATTTAATAACAAAATGGTGAATGGCCCACAGGATGTATCAACATCTTGAATAGGATATGACTAATAATGGCCTCACTGGCTCAGTCTTCTACAGCTGTCATTTTGGCCTGCAATCTGCAAAGAGGAGTTAGCACTGGCAAAAAAAAATATTATTAAGGATTCTTGCTGTTTTATTCTGACTTTTCTGTTGCAAAACACCATACAGTGAAATGATGCTAAAGACTTATGAACCTGTGGACATTTTGAGCCAAAGCAGCTATTTGCTTGTTATACCCATAAGCCCTCTAAATTTTTTTCCCTAGAAGAACTACATTTCTTCCTATTCTTTCCATATGTACAAATAAGTTATCAGTAGCAGAAGTCAGAATACTCCCACAGGGAGGTTATGGACTGTGTAATATTGGTAACTGCAGTCTGATGTACAGTACTCACATTTGCACATTTTCATACCATCAGAGATACTAAGTTATAATACAGCAGCCTGCTGTACAAGAGAAAACACTACAGAGATACATTTGGACTCTCCTTTTCCCTCACTTTGCACAAGTGATAACTCATTACTTAGAAAGTAATGCACTTCAGTGGAAAAGCATTACTATGAAGATCAGAAAACCTAAGGTCTTTTATGTATTTGCTAAGCAACTCTGAAGAAGGTACTTTATTTGCTTTACTTTTCAGTTCAGTTTTCACTCTGCTTTTTTGCTGACGTAAGACAGCAGGACTGATACACATTTTTCTTCTTTCAGCAATACAAAACACAGGTGTTTATTATCATAAAATGTTATGAACTATAAAAACACCAGACGCTGAATTGAAATTATCAGAAGTCATATGCAAACAAGTTCCTGTCTCACACAGTCAGCTTCCAAGGGGAAAAAAAAACAAACCAAAAACATCACAAAACTTGCTCTTCAGGAAAGTCTGATCTCACTAAAGGTTATTCAGGGAGTTTTACTTCCCTTACAATATTATACCCAAAGAAATTATAATTTAAAGAGATGGTTAAAAAGTAAAGGAGTTTTCAAGCAACACTGGGATATGCTGAGGAAGAATTAGCTACAGAAAGTGAGCCAGGGCTGGTCCTCACATTCAGTCCTGACTCCATTTCAGACTGAAAAGGGAATTCAATAGCCAGTGTCACAGCAGCTCCTCACAGAAAGCTGACAAACTACCCAAGGATGAGGCCTAACAAAATACCGTAACTGCAAACCTGTGGCATTAGTGGCAATTTTAAGTTAATTTAATTCCATTGATTCCAAGAGAAAAATACTTGTCTAGTGTACTCATACTGGAAAAATCTACCACTCCCCTTGAAAACGTAAACCAAAACCATCTCCTAAGTGCTTTGAACACTTTTCTAGAGTCAAATTCATGTTATTTTCCCTTCAACTATATATGAAGAACTTTTGGCATATTCTGAGGCAGGATGTCTAATGTTACAATTCTTTCAAACACCCAGGGACAGAAATTCAGGTGGCCTATCATATAATTCTATATCTTCCTGCTGGAAAAAGAAAGATCAAGATCAATATAGAAAGCTCATTTTTAAGCTATTGCTTTTTGCCTCATTTTTTATGTTCCAGAGGTAAAATAAAGCCACTGATGTTAACACATCCTGCCCACATGTTTTTTATTATATAACAGTGGCATAAATCAGAGTCTATGCCAGCTTTTTAGACTATTCCAGCATTTGAACTCATTTTTTATAACTAATATTTTGAGAATTACTAGCTGTACTGCCCCTGTCACTCATGCTAATTTAAAACTGATAAAATGCAATTGGTTGTTTTGTTCTTAAATCAAGAAGAAACTCTTGATTTATAATAATATGTAATAAGAGAAGAATGCAGACCATCCATTCCATGTAAACTTTGTATGAGGGTGGTGAAACTCTGCGTAACCCCAGCCAGCCCCTGCTACATCCCTATAGATCAGTGGTAAGGAAACTTCATTATCTTCTTGTTTGATGTTACTTTCACCCTGTCCTTTTAAATGTCACATAAAAAGGACTTGTTCTCTTGGACTTGTCATTCAGTTTGTTCTCTTGCAACTAGGTTCAATGCTCAGGTTCACTTGATCCTTCAGGATATCTTAAAAAGGAAAGGAAGAATCAAGAACAAACATGAAAGTAACATTAATACCTGGAGAGCCATCTGAGCAGCAGACTCTCAGTTAGCATCCTCAGGCATCTACAAAGAAAAGCAGCAAAGTGCAGTGGGGAAAAACTGTTATGGTGAACAGGTACCACAGCAGTGTGACACAGTTGCCTATCCCTAACTAAGTTATAGTAATATAAGTGCTGGCATGAAGAAGAGAACAAGACCTTTGCTCCCAAAGTCACATAGAGTGGTGCATTCTCTCAATGCATCTCAAGACCATCCAGCAAAATCGGGGCTCTGGTGCCAACTGAGTCACTGCACGTGACTAAAAGTAGTCTTCCCTCTAGCAAAGCATGTTTCATTAAGATTCAAAATCAGACTCACAGTCCTGGAGCTAAGAGTTACTCAAAAGTTTATATTTAACAATCCCTGAAAAAAGTTTGTTGCATTGATTTTTCTTTCAAATGTAGCATTATGATTTTCAGATTTAATATTGAGCCTAAGGTCATAGGCTGATGCTTATTAAGAGATCACTGGAGATCATTGTATATACTTTCAAATGGAATCACACTCATTCTTCTAATTCTGAGAGACGGCAAAAATTCAGCCCTTTAAAGGACTCACTTGTCTACAGTGGCCATTCTACGCCTCAGAGGAAAGCAACTCTGGCAGAAAAACATAAACTCAACAATTTCCTTGGTGATTTTTTATAATAAAATGGCTATTTGAAGCTACTTGGTTGGAATGTTTGACACAAGAGTGATGGAGATATTTTCACAGATAGAGTGCACATATTATATGGTCAAAGAGAACTTGAAACCAGTAAAGATTATTTAGTGCATACCATATACCTGTGTGGTTTATTGTCCATGAATTTCTGGGAAACTAACCCTAAAAGGAAATGGGATGTTTTCAGAAAGAATTTGAAATGAAAGAGTCAGCAAAAACATTTAAACATGTGCTTAAAATTAAGTCTGCTGTTGAATCAAGCTTTCAGAAGTAACCCAGAAGGAGGTGCATTAAACTTCAAAAGTCCAGAACTTTGCTTAGCAAACCAAAACCAGAGATGACTGAATGAGCTCCTGGAATGAGTTGTGTGGTGTGAGACTCTCAGCTCATGCTCTACAGATTTCTGGGTAAGTTCCTATTTACAGTTGTGCCCTGAAGCTGCTATTTTGTCAGTTTCTCTGTTTTTGTCCATTGTCATAAAATCAAAGGGAACCCATCACTTAAAACCAGAATTAATTAATGTTTATCAGACTTTCATACCCATTAAAAGCTGGTATGTGTACTTCAGGACTGCCAACCCATTCTCATTTTTGGACAACAAAAAAGAGACAAAGCCCCAAAAAAGAGCTTTAGATTCATATTAAAAGGTAACCAGGAACATTTCCAAGGCTAGGCAGGGGAACATATGCTCCGGCATTTGCCAGCTGCGGTCAGTGTCAAAGGAAAGCAGCACGCTGCTGTCCCAGCTCCGCGGGTTCAGCACCCGCCACCGGAGCAGAGACAACCGCGAGCTTCCGCGTACGCGCCCCGCAGCCGAGCAGAGTTCTAGTCTCCGCCAGGCTCAAACTGGGCGCCAGGAAGCCCCCAGTAGGTCTTACGGAGGCGGCTAAGAAGCCGCTCCGCAAACCGGCGCTTTGGCTTTCCTCGCCACCGCGGAGATAGGTGGGCGCTGCCGCTGTCACATACAACCCGCGCCGCCTCGAGCGGTGAGGACCGGAGCGGAGCGGCCGAGGGCGCCCGGCAGGGAGTGGCCGCTGCCTCGGCAGTGCCAAAACCCGCCCCGCCGCCCACTCCGCGCCCGCGTACCTGAATCATTGCCTCCCCGCGCGGCGGAGGGGCAGGGGACGCAGCTTCCTCCCGCGGCACGTCAGGCTCGCCCGGCCACCCATAGGGCGCTCCCGGCCGCTCCCCGCCTCCAGGGCCGCCCCGCTGCTCTGTCCGCTCCTCACCCAATACCAGCAAGTCATGAACTCTCCGCCCCTGCGCAGCTGGCGCTGGGCTTACGCGCCCGTTGTGTGAGTTCCCCCGGCCGTCACCAGCTCGACCGCTCTGCAAGCCCCTTCCCTCTTCGCTTCGCCTTTTGTTACCAGGCTCTAGAGCTGATCACAACGTGCCCCCTCCGTGGCCAGGACGACAAATCCGAGAGCCGGTGCGAGAAGGTCTGTCTCCAACTGGAAAAATTTAGCCTTCCCTACGCTGGTGGGAGGGCTTTTGGATCACTGAGTGGTATGGATTCAATAACAGCGAAACTAGTAACTTGCAAAACAGTCTGCTTCGGAGGGCGTGCTGCTTTTGTGCAGAAGGAAAGCAGACTCCCCAGCAGTCTGTCACTAAAGTAAGCTGATAGTACCCGAGTAACTTGAGACCGAAAACTGGGTAAAGTTAACACCAAGAATGACTTTGAAAACACTTTCAGAAGGGGAGAATCTACAGGAATTTCCTGCTTCTTTGTGTAATCTGCCTGCCTGTGTTGATTCACCCCAAACGGGCCAGGAGACACTTCAGAGACAGAGTCCGAGAAGTGGGTATTTGCTTTATTCGGCGCGCCGGGTGTGGGGGATCATTCCTCCAAACCACACACACCGGTGCTCCCTACAACACAGTACTAAGGGTTGAAACATGAATATTCATTACATTCTTTGGGACAGGTGTGGTTATACAGATTGTTTCTGGGAAGTCACTAGTATCATTAGCAAACGTGCCACGCATGCGTTGTGTGTCCTGGTGGTCGCACTGAGGAAGGCTTCTCCTCTTCATCAGGGGTCTTTGTGATGAAGATAAGTAGTCTTCCTCACAATGAACTCTTCACCTTTCTCTCCAGGGCATGCGTAGTCCTTTGAGGGATGATTCAGCGGTTTCTGAGATGATCTTTGTCCCGTCTATCTTGACAAGATGAGGGTAAATCCGGCTTCTTGGGTTTTTGGAATTAACATCCGCTGTCAGAATTAACATTTGCTTTCTCCTGATAGCTAACTGTGTTTACATGGGTTAGCTATTGACCGCTCTTTCTTCAGTGTACATTAATTATTTCCATTTAGTTTTTAAGAGACTTCTTTTCCCTGCTTGCGAAAGGATGCATACTGCTAAGAGGCAGAAAAGATAACCATGTGATGGACCCACGGCACTGTAAGCTTAGCGACAGAGACTGTTTCTTTCTTTGCCAAAAATATTTGCTGCCCTGTGCAATGTAAGTTAGCAGAAATGTGCTCTAATTTTACATGTATTAATTCTTATATCTCCAGCTTGAGGAAAGGCACAGCTGCTTTACCCATACTGCTGAGAATCTGTAATTCCCACCAGAATCTAAGGCCATAACACTGGTTAATTCTTGCTACTATCATTAAGGGATTGTGGGCAAAACCTTTCAGCTGTCATCTCTTTGAGTTACTGAGTTTCCTCCAGTGCAACAAAGGAAAAGGTATAAACAAGTGCTTTCCACCCTCTGATGCCTCCTGAGAAGTTCAAGACATATATAAGTGCCTGCTATACTGTAAAATACGTCTGAATGGCAGAGACTTCATCACCCATTTCCAAACATTTGAATTTCAGTGTTCAAGCAGAGGCACTTTAAAATAGATTTAGAAGAACTGGATTAACCAGTTTTGTTTTTCCTCAAGTAACACAAGAAATGAGAAATAATTTCTGAACATTCATGTGAGGTAACATCTGGCATGTTATGATTTAGGTCAAAAACCGGCTTTTTTACAGAAAAAAAAAAAAGGAAAATTCAATAAGTGGGATTTAACACTACTATTATTTATTTGTACCATTTGGATATCCTAACTGAGTACTTGGCTGCCATTATGCAAGGCACTCAACTTCAAGAGACTGAAGTTATTTTTCTTCATTAAATGAGTTATCTTGTGCATGAAGGAGTTCAGGTATACACTGAGTAGCATACAAGGGGTCATTTCTGGAGTACCACTTTAATTTCACTGCATAAATCTTCCTGTGCTTTTCTCCCTGCCCTCCATTGCCTGAACTCTGTGCCCAAAGAGTCTGAATGCACAAGTGAGTTATTTCTGTAGGGCAAGAAATAGATTAAGGGAAAAAGGGTCCTGGTACAGGAAAAGCTAGCGCTAGATAGCTTGAAGTTCTGATGTTGTCATGTAAACTTTTCCTTGAGAAATTACAAATTATGACTAATGAGCTGTATTTGAAATATCCCAAACTGACTGGAGTCTTGATATGTAAATACGTATATGAAGGTGAATTTTATGAGCTAGTCAAGAGCAACATTGCCAACTGACACTATATTGGTTCATCCACTTTAAGGGGAGTTCATCTGGTCCTTGCTGGCTGATGCACAAATAAAAGGCAGGAGGAGGAGAGAACATAGGTCAGTATTGTTACTTTGACATTATAGGATGGTTATTGACATGTTTGAAATATCTGAAATGAAATAGTATCAGTGTGGAAATGTGAACACCTTCTGAAAGACTTTTCAAAGTCCTGCCTTAATGGGTTGATCATTTCCACTGCTTTAGTGCTTTGACTCTACTTTTAATTACTGTCATCTTCTAAATATAATTTGGTATATATGAAAGGGTTTGCAAAGCTTAACTAAACAAGCCAGTGTTTCGTATGGCTGCTTGTCCTGGTATTTAAAAAACAAACAACCAGTATTTGTTTTCTCAAAACCAAAGTAGAATCAAGAATTAAAAGAGGACAGGGGATCATATTGGTGGTAAATAACTAAGGTTAGAGCTTTCTTTAATGTGTTACCCCTTTGTGTATCAGTTCTTCAAATGTAGGTGAGCAGCATGTCAGCTATGCAAGAATATCTGTTTTGTTCATAATTAGACTGGAATTTTATCTGTGAGCTCCAGAAGGTGGAGATCCCATCCTTGACAAGTCAAACATTCTCAACTTCCATTAACTGCTAATACAGGGAACTCATTACGACAAGCCTGATCTAGTGCAGTACCTGTAATGAAAAGAGTATGTTTTTATTTATAGGAGGGGCAGACAAGCATTGACCCATCACTATTTAAGTAAACCGGAATGGAAGAATTTACTTAAATATTCAGTCCTGTCCCACCCCCACCGCCCCCCACCATTGTTTGAATTTAGTAAAGATGGGTTTTAGTCTTGTCATAACCAAAACCAGACGGAGGTTGGGGAGGACCAAGGAGTGGGGGGAAGGAGGAAAGAAGTAACAAAAAAAAAGCATAGATATGTAATGATTTGAAATTACAACATAGATCACTTCTAGAGGCTAATGACCTGTCTTGGTTTAAGACAATTTCAGAGGTGGAATCTAAAATGAGTTACCTCCCCTTCTAGTTTTAATCTTTCCCTTTCCACCAGTAAGGAGGAAAAAATATGAGTAGATAAAAGTAAAAAAATTGCAGTTTACTAAGAAGCTAAACAGCAACAGTCATAAAATGACAGTAAATAATCTCTAGATACAAAACTGGTAAATCTCAGAAACTCTGGGAACAAAGATGTGAAAAATACATATTATAATATTGGCTCTCCGCAAATATTAAAATGGATGCTATATGTATAAAGTTAATTTAGCTTTGCTATTAAGATACAGTTTTTGTAACAATAACTAATGCCTTTATTTCTGTTATTAACTAAACTTAGACATAGTAGTAAAATAGCTGATATAGTTATGCTTGGGGGAAGTGAACTGTCTGCTTGGTTGGATAACATCCACTGAACGTATGGTGCTACGGACATGCCAGCTATCAGCAAGGAATTTAGTTTCCTGTCTGCAGGAAACATGGGCCAAAGCTCAATCTGGAGGTGATAATAAAAACTGACTAAAACCACAACCAAAAATGAGCATGCTCTGAAAAGGTGGATCTGAGGAAAAGCCATGCTAAACAGTTCCTGGAACATGTAAACTAGTTTAGGGAAAAGTTTGAATATGTATAGTTATTTATGAATATGCATTTGTAAAGGTATGTAAAGGGTGTCTCCACAATAGCAGGTGTGCTCTTGGCTGAGAGCCAAGGGTACCCAGCACTGTAATCTTTTGCTTTATCTTTGTCTCTTATTGTCCTTTATTAAATTTTTAAATTTTAACAGGAGAGTAAACCTCGTTTTTCACAAAGAGAAACAAAATTGAGAAGTACCCCTCTTCTGCAGGATGGTGCCCACCACGGGCAACCATGTGTGGGAAGACAAAGGGAAAATGGCTGACAAACCCTCCCCCCAAGACGGTGCTCTCTGCAGATGACCGTGTGGTCCAGGAGACAAAAGGGAAATGGTAGACAAACCCTGCTTGGCTCCACCTTCCCCTTGGAACAAAAACAAAAGGGCAGGTGTAGGAGCTTACAAAGCCTTTTTAGCGGCAGATAGGAATTGCCAGAGTGTGTGGGGTCAGTGTTGCCACTCGCTACCACTTCCTGACACCCGCTAGACTCTGCCAGTGTTGGTAGAGCTGCTGTCTCGGGTCTGCTCCAATGGAAGGGGAGGGAGGGGGAACCTGAGCACCGATAGGCTCTGATCGCATCTGCCGCACTGACTCAGTCTTCACATTGCCGACATATGTTGAAACAGTTTCTGATTGCAAAATGCAGCTTCTCAAGTTGCTACTGTTGCAAGCGCAAAAACCCACTGGAAACAACTGCCTCTGGAGGCCAGGGAAAAACAAAAAAAATCTAAGCAGAACCTCTGCCTTGAGCAAAAGCCACAAGGCAAGAAAGATCAGCTTGGGCAGTTCCTACTTTTTAAAGGGACCCTGGCAATTCCCTGGCCCTTGCAGTTCTGTTCCCAGCCAAGGTGCTGGGTCTTAAAGAGACAGTGGCGATTTGGGGCACATATGTATGTGGAATACAGTAATATTTTGGGTTATCCAGAACATGACCACAAACAGAGGCAAAGGTATACTAGCATCAAGTCTGCCATTAGCTTTCCAGGAAATGTACCAGTGTGAAGTCATTATTGAAATTATAGCCAGTTATTTGGTGGGAGAGAAATTAGTCAGCAAGAAGGACATTTTGCCTTGTGGTGCCATTATTTTTAGTGAGCAGAAGAAAAATAATTTTGATTTCATGACACTGCATCTGTATTTGAACATCTGCAGAGAAAGATGCACAGAAGTTATCTGACATTCTTTCAAAGCTCAAAATTCTCAAAGGAATTTTTAGCATTGTTGCAGAGGAAATAGGACCAGCCCCTAAATTTTACACATATTGTCCAGGTTCTGTTCGTTAGCCTTCTGTTCTTCAAATACTTAGCTTCGGTCTATTTGAAAGTTTTGGTTTTCCAGTATATGACTGCCAAGAGAGTCCCATTAGCCTTAGCAGTATATGTTAACAGGCTATTTTTCATTATTCAGATTATCTGGACATAACAAAAAATATGTTTGTAGTAGAAAAATGACAGTCAGTTCTACTTGGACTGACAAAATTAAGTCTTAAATGAGATAGATCTATCTACACTAGTGTTCTGGTTTTGTCTGGGATAGAGTTGGTTTTCTTCTTAGTAGCTGTTACAGTGCTGTGTTTTAAATTTAGTATGAGAATAATGTTGATAACTCACTGCTGTGTTAGTCATTGTTCAGTAGTGCTTGCCCTGAGCCAAGGACTTTTCAGTGTCCCATACTCTGTCAGCAAGCAAGCGCACAAGTAGCTGTGAGGTAGCACAACCAGGACAGCTGACCCAGAACGGCCAAAGTGGTATCCCAGATCATAGAATGCCATGCTCAGTATATAAACTGGACGGAGTTGGCCAGTATGGGTTGATTGCTGCTTGAGGACTGACTGGGTATCAGTCAGCATGTGGTGAGCAATAGTATGGTGCATCACTTGGGGTAGGTTTTGGTTTTAGTTTTACTCCTCTCTTATTGTTATCTCCCTTTTCATTACAATTAATACTAGTAGCAGTAGTAGTATATTTTACTTTATTTCAATTATTAAATCCTTCTTCACTCAATACATAAGTTTTACCTTTTTCTGATTTTCCTCCCCCATCCTTCTGGGACAGGGAAGAGAGAATGATTGACCAGTTGCATGGTACTTAGTTTCTGACTGGGTGTCTTGGGGTGATTTATGATGCTAGCCTATTCCATGACCCTCTGCTTTATGCCCAAAAGTGGTTGCTGTATCTTTAATGTGTGGCCAGGGGAAGGGGGAATTTTGGGCTCTTTGGCAGGCTTTTTCAAAGCCTCACTCCCCAGGCATCCAGGGTGCCATGTGGTCTGCTTTTGCTTGGTTTTTGTTAGCCCAGGCAAGAAATTTTTCCCTTCCCTGACCTTGGAGAAGCTGCAGCAGCAATCCTTCAGTAACCTTTTGTGGTGAACTGGACAGTTTGTTAGTCCAAGACCTGAGAAAAAGGGGCTGTGGGAGAGGGGTCACTCCATTTTGGCCCCAAAGCTCAGGAAAGCTGAACCAGGGAGAGAAAGCACACTAAGAGGCTCCAGCCCAGCTGCTTCATCTGCTGTGGAGAGGAAGTCAATGCCAGAGAGTCACCAGATTTTCATTTGTTGCCCAAACTGCTGCATGAAACTCCTGTTTGGGTTTGGTTTTTTTTCCCTGAGAGAGATCCCAACACCATCTTGTATTACTTGTCATGAGCCAGTATTTTCCCTAGCATTTTGGGGTTTTGTTCCCGGGGG
>VXBT01012907.1:0-45307 GCA_013400235.1 Oriolus oriolus | reverse complement strand
GCTAAAACCTAAGGCATCAAGGTAGAAAAGAAAAAATCATTCCAGAAAAAAAGGTAAACATTAACTGCAAAACAGAACTTTTGAGTAACAGCTTTTACAAAGGAAGTAAAGGATGAAATACTTCTGCTTTACTAATCTTAGGGGATGTAAGGTATTTTGTGAGTAAGAAAATTAGTCATTGTGATGAAATCTGAATATGCATCTCTCCTTCTCACAATGGTATATTTGTAGGTAAAGAAAACGCATTTTCATCAGACATAGTGGTATGTTTGGATAGAGGTTTCAGGTATGAAGTGTCATCCACCAGCATACTCAAATCCTTCTCTGCAGGGCTGCTTCTCAATCTATTAATCTCTCAGCCTGTACTAATACTGCCCTGACCTAGGTGCAGCACCTTGCTCTTGGTCTTATTGAACTACATGAGATTCCCTTGGGCATACTTCTTGAACTTGTCCAGCTCTCTCTGGATGGTATCCCATCCTTCAGGTGTGTCAACTGCATCACTCAGCTTGATGTCTCCTGCAAATTTGCTGAGGGTGCACTCAATCCCTTCATCTATGTTGTTAACTAAGATATTAAGTAACACTGGTCCCAGTCTGGTCTGCTGAGAGAGAAGGATTTTGTGTGAGACTATTTCAAGGGCTTACAGAATTCCAGATAAATTATATCTGTACCCTTACCTTGTTCACTGACATTGTCACTCATCATCAAGGCTGTTTCTAATAAAAGGGAGTGAGAGTGGAGGGGAAATAGGCTGTGTACTTGATTTGTCTGGAATAGAGGTCCCTGTGTGGTACTGAGCTGCCTACCATGGTTAAACATCAGCAAGCTATTAAAACTACAGGGATAGCAAGCCAGAATTTAGTAGGTGGCTTAAAAACTCAAGGCTAATTTGTACTCTCGGAGCTTCAAGTGAGTAGTGAAGTCAAAACACCTGTTTCATCCTTGTTGGACACTCAGTTCAAATTACAGCAAATTTTTTAACTTCAAGTACTCTGGGAAGATTTTGACCTTTAGTATTGTGTGAGAATGCACACTTACCCACTGCAGTTCCAAGTTTAAAATTGCCTTTAATGTTTACCCTCTTCACAGCATAAGAATTAAGGGGGTTTATTTGATATTATATAAATGATTACATTTCTATTGTACACATCTTTGGGAAATGGTGTTTATACAAAGATATTGGATAGATTAATAAATCCTCATATGTTTGAATTAAAAATTGTTGGGTTGCTGGCCAATATAGCAGAGTTTATAAAACAGCTGAAATTAATGGCAAAAAGGACCTACATAGTCACCTAGCATACTCTATTCTCTGAGATGAGTTCCGTGTAGTGTCATTACACTGAGGGTCAAATGATGGTCATGGTATTCCCCTTGGGTGGCTTTTTCACAATCTAATCAATTTAATCATTCACAATCTGTGTGTGAGATCTAATTTTCAAACGTAAAACTTCTCCCAGCATGGGATAACTTTGATCAGTTAAGAAAAATATCTTTCAAAACTGTTCACCCATTAGTTTGGCTTCAATAGGAACTGAAGCACTTAAGGGCTGATTTGTAGCATGTTTTCATGCCTTGCAGGCAAACTAAACACCTCATAGTTTTAATGATTGTTTTTTCCGCTTAAATTTCCACAGATATCTTTTCCTTAATCTATTAACATCTGGAGATGTCTCAGTGCCTTTGAAAAGTGCTTGAAAGAATTAATATAGAAAGCAGCTTTGGTGAACTTATCACAAGTAATGAATTTGTCAAGACCATTCTCTCTATTGACATTTTTAAGCAATATTATTCAAATTCATTTTAGAGAGAAGGTCATAAAGATTTTCAAAATCTTTAAAATAATATATTTTTAAATAATTTCAAAACTTTAAAATAATACATTTTATATTGACCCTTTTATAAAAGTTCAAAGTGTTATGTTCCCTATGAGAAAAGAGCTAGCAAAATTAGATTATCCAAAATACAAGGAAAATAGCAAATCAACAGAACTTAGATGGAAAATAAGTGACATGATATCATTAAAAAGATTTAATTTTCTGCTTCTAAAATTTGATTTGGCCAAATGTAATACTGTGTCCTGTGCATTTTGGTGTATTTTTACTGTTTTCAAATCTGGTACTGTTTATGTTAGAAAGCTTTATTGACCTTTGTTTTTAATTTCGTAGTATTTTGATATTACTGTTGACATTATAATTATGTTTTGGGTTTTTTTAATCAGCGTATCACTGGGGAAGAAAAGAAAGAAAGATAGTTTTATGCTTCTCAAATCTGATAATGCCATACGATCTAGGATTTTATTCGTAATCCCCAGCCTGTGTTACCCCCCCTCTCTGTAAGTGAGCTGTGCACAGGAACAGACTTGGAAATTCAAGAACAGTTTAGCTATTCGACCAGCTGCGATTATAACTTTTGAAGCTCTGATCTTGGAGTTTGATCAATTTTTTTCGTTAAAGGCAGACTGAACTTTGCAAGAAACAAATTCCATTTAGTGGGAACTAGTTCAGAAATTTAAAAAAAATATAGGAAATATTGTATTTCCCTGAAATACAATACTTCTTCTAATTTTATGTATTTAGAACTTCTTTTATTTTTGTCTTTTGCATAATGGTCTTCTATTACACCATGAAGCAAAAATTGAGACCAGGGGGCCTAATCTTTGAAATAAATAATTCCATCTTATCTGGCATATAAAAGAAAACTATAATAATATCAGTTACATTCAATACTACTTCAGAAATCCTGAAACTTCCTTCATTATGTCTATTCATTGTCTGTAAAGCCTGGCAAGCTCTGCTAGTCCAGATCTAGATGGTTAAGTCAAGTTAAGCAAATGCTCTCCAAGAAATCTTTGAAATAAAAATCTTTAAATGTGTATGACTGCCTTCTTCTATATCCAACCTTCACCCATGATCCCAGATGAAAATGTCAGTTTCCCAAAATTTAGGCTTGTAAATCAGAAGTCCCTTTCTCATACTGTTTACTCATATACAAAGTGACATTTCATGACTCACTGTAACCAGTTCTGAACTGGTGATTGAGAACAAAAATCAACTAGCAGTAGATGCAAGGAAACAGGGGCTTATTTTTTAAATAAATGTATATACAATTAAAATAGTGAAGTATTATAATGTAAGTACTCTTTATTATGTGCTACTAAATTAAAGTCAGGGTATTCTCCACAATTGCTTAGGGATTATTTATTGGTTTATGTTTTATGAAGATAGAAAGACAGGTATTTACAAAAATGGATTAAAATATGCATACAAAGAATGCTCCTAAAATGACTTATTTTAATAAGTGTATATTTTTAAAACAGGTATATGTTTTCCCATTGCCATTCAGTACACTATATAAGAAGTTTCCACTTTCAGCCTTCAAATATTTAATATGTGCATAGCTGAAAATTAATAACTGAAGTGCTCTGTATGTCTTTTTCTCCCTGCAAAGAATCCACGTTATGTACATAAATGTGCTGTATAGCAGATAGCAGTGGACTGAATACCAACAAAGAAATGAACTTCACTTCTATGGACTTGGAGTAAATTACTTCAAAGCAGCTTCTAGCAGAGAGCATCATGCTGCCAGTCATTAAAAATTAACTTCAAGGGACTTATAGGTGCTGTGTATAAATGAATTTTATTCTATAGAATTATTTGATCCATATTCCACAGAGGACAAATATAGAACATGAATAAGTCATTGCCAATCCTAACATTTCACTACACTGCATTCATAGCTGCAATCCACCTGCTTCCTCTCTACTTATGCATCATTTATGTGTTATTTATTTCAATCACTTGGGGAATTATAGCTTTATTACTGCATTCCCATTCTACATCTGAGAAATATGATGTGCCTTAATTTGAGAAAAAGCCCATTAGTATATAGTTTTTATTTTGTGCTCCATACCTTTGTTATTCACAGTAAGGAATTACCCAATGAAGCAGACAAGTAAAGCAATCTGGGTTTGTTTTATAATAAATTGTATCATATTATGCCCAGAGGCCAGAGTAGAAAGAGTTTGTTCAATAATAAGGTCGGTTCATTAAACATTAGAGTATTGTGTTTTCTCCCAGCGTTACATGCTGATTTCATATAGAGTAATAGTGTTTGCTTCTGTAAGTACATGTTCCTACAGGCATGGAATTAGCATTTTATATACCACCATCAATAATAAAAATGGGGGGAAAACACTTCTTCCCTAAGAAAAAAAAAATCTGTGTAACTGTAAGTACCTGTGAATTACTAAATGACATATTCTGAATTTCAGAGGAGGAAGGGAGAGGGTAAAATATTGGTGTTGTTTATATCTGTCCTGCGACAGAGTATCAGCTCAATGTGGAGAATTTACACAATCATTTTTACTCTCAAATTGCATAGTTTAAAAGTGCAATTGCAAACAGTTCACTGGTTTTGAAACCCAGCTTCAGCTGGATTTTCTATACCTTTCTGTTATTTACAATTCATATTTTTTTAAAATGCTCTTTAAAACAATGGTCATTGCACATACATGGATAACCAGGAGCACATTCAGCTCCCTAGAATTAATCTGAGCCAACAAAGTTATTTTCCCCTGTATCTGAGAAGTGCCAAGCTTGATATATGGGCTGGACATAGAAGCTGTTGAAATCCAGTGTTCTGTTCCTCACTCACTGCTGAATACCGCTAAAAATCAAATGTTCTTCTCAACAGTTATTGAACGGCATATCACATGAGTTTCAGCTTCTTCTGCTGGTCTAGCACATACTAGTCTGACACCTTTTTTCTGTGAAGAACTGTTTCCATTATGCTCTTTGCAAAGTGCTTTTGAAAAAACATACAGTATATTTTAATTGTTAAATTTGCAGAATAGCAGTTGCCAGATACGTCACAACAGCCTTTTAGAATGACTGTACTAAATGAATGAGGCTCATAACAACCAGCTATGCTAATTACACTGTTTAGGAAAGGGAAAATACCAACACATATTTACTTGGTGACGACTAAAGACATTCAAAATTGCAAAGCAAGGGAACTGTTATCTTCATATTTTGTTAGAATTCAAGAACTTTTAAAAAAGTCTGTGAAATTATGTTTCAGAAATGCTAGTCCATATGCTGTTTTAAAACCAAAATATATAACTCATGTCAGGAACCTGGAGCATTTTGTGTCTCCTTCTTTTGCAGAAACAAGCCAGAAGTCCTCATCTCATGGACTGAGCTCAGAATCTGAAGTATTTCAGGCTAAGGGCACCAGATACAAAACAAACGTTCATGTACAGTTAGTCTTAACTATTCTGAATGTCATACAATCATTACTTATTCCAAGTTTTACAGACTGTGACTAAATATGGACAGAGACAGCCAGAGGCTGCATGAGCCTACTTTGGTAGCAGAACTAGAATATAACAAAATTCAAGTATAAATCACTTACACTGGCACAGAGATGGGTTACATTAGTCTCTGATAGAAAGAGTTTACAAGACCAGTTCACAAGTTTGCATTGCCCTTTGGCTATCTTCAACTTAGAAAGAATATTCTAAGGATATTCTATGGTTCTAGGATGGATTTTCTGGGGATGCAATCTTCTTTCTTGTCTACAAAAACCTTTTCACCCAAATCACAAGAAAGAAGAAATAACACCATGATGGGCTAACGACACAGTTCAATGAATTAATTGCAAAAAAAGAATGATGTTCAGAAAACGTTGTGAATTTCCTTGTCTTGGAGAAGCAAATTGACCTTGACTGTGGAAATGTAAAAGTATCTCCTCTGTAACCAGCTGGAGGTGTCATAACATAAATGGTAGATTACATAAATTAATCTATGCTTCACTTGATGATAACAGCAAGAGTGTTGGTTTTTTCTTTTTATTACCACGAAGGAAATAAGCAAAGAGAAGATGAAGGGGTGGGGGGAGGAAGGTGGAACTGAGATGTCTCAAAGATGAAGGCATTTGCAATGGCAGACATGCCACTGAGTCTGTGGGAGGATTGTGTCTTTTTGGAGTGGCACTGGGAAGAAATGGAGATTCTCCACAACTACTGAAATAGCACTAGAAACTCGTGTAGGGAAATGACTGAAATTCAATGAATATAATCATAAAAAAGAATTCAGTAGCTATAGACTGAGAGTATTAATCAGAATCTGTATTTGAATTAACATTTTCAGTGGCTAATCAATCAAATATATTGCAACTAGACCACCAAGATTTTTTGCATTGCTATAATTTATGACACAGTTGCCAAAAATCAACCTAAAGAGAAGGAACACAATTAATGGAAGGTTTGAATGGAAATTTTCCCACCCTGAAATAATCTATTTTAAGGTATAAATTTGTAAAAACAGCTTAAAAAATATCCAGAAATCTTAAGAGTATAATTTTGTTGCCTATAAATTTCAGCTGCAGACAAAATCAGAACAATTCACTTTTCAAACAAGCTGTTTTGGCAGGGACATCATTGAAAAATATTATTCACATGATGAAATAGAATCATAAACTTTTTTTTTAATTACACTTTGGAAAAAAAAAAAGAGCATTTAGGGAGTATCAGAGGAGATAAGAAGGCACCAGCCTTTTATATGCTTCTTTAAATGCAAGAAATTTTCAGGTAGTCCTAAACTGAAAAATAACAAAAAATTACTGGCAAATACTTGTTCCTCATCCGCACTTACCTGCAAACAAGGTAATCGCAGAATGTTTGGGTAATGGGCTTTTGATTCCCATTGTAAATTAATTTACAAAACTTGATCAAAGTCTATCTGCAACTTTTAGTTAGAGGGCTAATCAAACCCAAGTTATGCACAAAGACCTGAAATGAGGTTGAACAGAATCTGAATGTGTATATACAGTAGGGCCTGTGAGAGTGGCAGCATAATTTAAAAAAAAAAAGTATTCAGATGGGAAAAAAGATCAAGGTCCATAATACCAGATGTTAGGCAAGGAGAAGTGGCAAATACTAAGAAAGGAAAGTTGAAAATCTTAAGAGTAACATAATCCAGGTGGAAAATTAACCTTTTTGAAAGTATGTATTAGGTAAAACAAGTTTTCCAGAATACAGCCTAAAGTATTATGCTAAGTAGGAATAGAATCATTGAATCTTGGTATCATTTATTGCAAAAAAGTCCCTTAAGATCACCATGTCCAGACATAAACCTAACACTTTCAAATCCACCACGAAACTGTGTCCTTAAGGGCCTCATCGACACATTTTTAAAATACCTCCAGGGATAGTGACTCCACCACTTCTGTGGGCAGCCTCCTCATGACTTCAACTCCACCAGCTTTGGTGACCTTCTTTGGATGCACTCCAGCACCTCAGTGTCTTTCTTCTAGTGAGGGGCCCAAATCTGAACAAAGGGTTCAAGGTCTGGCCTCAACAGTGCCATATACAAAGGAGAAATAGAAAGAAGAATATTGTACTGCAATTTATCATCATATTAATATATTCATTTAGAGAATATCATACTGCCTATGGAGCCCTCTAATATCACTTTACATTTAAAAGTTAGCATTACTGATTTGTGTTTGTAACTATAACAATATTCATTAAATGAATAATATGTGCATCAGTGAGTTTCTATATCATATTTACACTTGTGACTTGTCTTATTCAAGTGCAAAAAATGAACAGAATACAATCAGAATGTTAGATGTCTATATCATAAAATCATTGAAGAGGAAAGTTTGGTGAAAGGTACTTTCCTAACTGAAAAGTTCCAACAAGATATTGAAATCAAGGAGGTAGTTTTGCAACTTGTAGAGGTCAAGCATTCTTTGCAAATTAATCAAGTGTAAAATATTACTCCTAGACTTTTACAGGTTTGTGGGGGAAAATACTTTTATTCTAATCAGAAACAAGTAGAACTGCAATGATCAGGCTATTGTGCATCTAACTGGATGATAGCCCAGCATCTCTCAAATAAAGGTTTTATGCTGTATCTTTTAAAGAAATTCTTGAACTGTGCCCATAGGTACTCTTGTAAATAAATATGTGTACACAGTGTCTAAGAAAGCCCAAAAGGTATTTTCGTAAGTAAAGGATTCAATATGTTAAAGTAGGACATCACTGTTAAGAAATGAATATAAGTGTAAAAAAATGTATTACTGGATTGTAGTGTTAGTGTTTGCTGCCTTTAACCCTGTTTTGATGCTCGCTGAATTCAAACTTACATCAAAAATGTGGAAAAGTTATTACAAAAATGTAGTGCAACACAGGGATATTTTTAAACTGAAAGAATGTGAATTATATTTTACAAATAAGGTATTTACATTTCTACTAAATATCTGGCCAAAACTTGTTGCCTGTTTCATGTAATGAGACTTCTTGACCTGTTAAGTCATTAATTTATATTCCAGACATTCAAGATTTTATATCAGAATAATGACCCTGTTCTCTTTCCCTTCAAATCCCAGATTGAAGCATAAATTTGTTTTAATTGAATATGCTTCCTCTGAATAACACGCGCTAGCCCTGCAGAACCTATTGTCAGAATTTGGTATAATCTTCCATGTAATTCTGAAATAATCAGGGAGAGACATAGACTGCTGCATTGAAATAAAATCAAAGGAAGCCACAGTGGTTGCATTATTATGATGACTAACTGCTAGAAAAACAGAAAGAGACAGTTTTTTTTTTTAATACTGCCAATAGTGTTTTCCTCTTAGCATTTCGAGAGTGGAGGAAGCCACAGTATTTGTAAAACATGTCTGGTTTCACTTTGTTTAAAAATAAACAGAGACTAGAATAACAAAAATTTGCTACTGGTATTGTAAAGAAATACTTTTTCTGTGCTTCTTCATATGCCTAACATTTTTTTGAGGAGACTTTTTGCCTGTTATGGCATGCTTTTGTTTCTTTTTGTGCTATCTTTATTAATAAGCATTCATTTTCATTCAGTGAGCACAGCTTTAAAATGATCAAAACCTACTTAATGATGATGGCATCAAAAATGAACATGAACACTTATCGCTTATGTCAAGTCAATTCAAGTGGTTTTTTATCCTTTATCTCTGTCATGACTTAAACTGCCCTTGCCCATAGCAGAAATAAGGTTGTCAAACTAAATTTTCAAATTTATCAGTTTAAAGTCTGTTTTTAGGGCACTCAAAGTTATCTGTGTTGAATTAATTGCACAAATGCAGAGATCTCTGCTTTATCTATGTGCTTGGCTGTAAAACTATCAGCTGTGTTTCAACTCACTGTTAAGTCTGACAAGGAAAAAAGAGATTAACAAATATTTTTAAAAAGTTAAAAATGCAGTGTGGTGAATTGACCTTGGCTAGACACCAGGTGCTCACCAAGCTGCCTGTCTCTCTCCTCCCCGGCAAGGTGGAGGAGGAGAGAGAAAATAAAATGGAAAGAACCTCATGGGTCAAGATAAAGGTAGTTTAATAAAGCAAAACCAAATGTTGCTTGCAGAAGCAAAGGAAAACAAGATTTATTCTCTAATTCCCACCTGCAGGTGATGTCCAGTCACTTCCCAGAAAACAGGACTTCAGTATGCACAGCAGTTACCTGTCAGACAGACATCATAATAATGAATACCCCTATTCCTCCTCCTTTCCCTGAGCTTTTATCGCTAAGCAGATGTCACATGGTACGGAAAATCCCTTTGTTGGGTTTGGGTCAGATGTCCTGGTTGTATCCCTTCCCAAGATTTTTCCAACCCCCAGACTACTGGTGGGGGCCAGTGTTAGAGAGCTGTGCCAGCACTGCTCAGCAGTAGACAAAACACTGGCGTGTTAACAAAACCTTTCCAGCTACTTGTATAAAGCACAGTGGTATGGGGACTGCTACAGAAAACTAATTCCATCTTAGCTAGACCCAATACATGCAGTATTACTATGAGAAGGCATTCTTTGATAGGAAAAGAAGAAGAAGTATCACTTCAGATTCACTAGAACTGAGTAATGAAAAACAAGTTTTGAAATATTTTCCTTTAATTTTTACGCAATTAAGGTTGATTTGAGAACAAGATTTTTTTATATTCCAGCTCTACTATAAGAGATCCCTGGAGGTTAGAGATGGTTATTGTATTTCAATAACCTTGTATTTCAGTCCATAAAAAAATTTGATCATTTACCATCTATGGGAATCAGTTCCCTTGAAAATAATCTCTCTGCAGCCAGCTGTTGAAAGGTAGCCTTTAAAATGAACATTACAGAATTTCACACTTCACCAGCTAAATGTAGAGAGACTCTGGTGATAACATGACAGAGGATTTGGTATTTTCCTTGTAGATATTTCGACTTTTTATTAATTAGACTTCTTATTCTTTATTGTTGATCACCAACCCCACCCCCAGGAACACCAATAGGCATCAAATAAAATGTTTAAATGTATTGAGAATATATTGTTCCCATAGATCGAATAGAAACGCAAGTAAAAAAGTTGTTTGTGCTCTGCTTCGGTTTTTGATGAATGGCATAAGAAATTAGCGATAAGATAGCATCATGAGAAAAAGGAGAAAGGATTAATTTCATATCCATTTCCTATTTTCAGTCCTGTTCTTGTCTTGGGACTGCATGCATTTTGTCCCCAGTTCTGCTCTTATTATAGCATAGCCTTTCAATTGTCATGAGGCTATATAAACTCTGCCATTTTTCTTTTCATTTTAAAGAGGGATCATTTATTAAAGAAATGAAGCAAAACACTGTGGAAATAAATTATTTATTACAATTGGAGGCAAAAAAGATTTTAACACTTATAGAAAACCAGGAAAATTGATTGCTTTAAGACCTTAAAACTCTTAGTTGTCGAGATCCATTAACCATGAAGGAAATTTAGCAGGGGTGAAATGGCGGTGTGGTGGCACCTCTGCCAACAAGCAGATGCTCATCCAGCCTTTCTCACTCCCCATCCTCAGCAGGACAGAGGAACAAAACAGGATGCAAAAGCTTGTTGGTAAAAACAGAGATTAATTTTGTTACCATCACAAGCAAAGCAGACTTATCTTTGGGAAAATTCATTTATCACCAAATAAAACAGAGTAGGGTGGTAAGAAACACAGACAAAACCTAAAATGCCTACCCAACAAACAATTATCTTCCAAGGCTCAACTACGCTCCTTTCTTCCCAACTCCTCTTCCTCCCTGCTCAGCTCCCAGTGCTGCAGAGGAAGTGGGACATTAGGAACTGCAGTCACTCCGTAACAATTCATCTCTGCAGTTCTTTCCTCCTCACACTTTTCTCCATGGCCAGTGTGAGGTCCCCCACGAGCTTCGAGGAAACACCTGATACACCATGATCTCTGCCAATAATTTCAGAGGCTTAAGGGAAATCTCTGTTCCAGAGTCTGGAGCACCTGCTACCAAAACTTAGCCATCTACACTCAGTGCAGGTGTGAATAATGTTCATTTTTTATCTTTGCTATATTGTGTCTGGACACTGTTGTCAGAACTCATTCTGACATCTTGAGTTTTGCACAATTACCAATAATTCAAAACTAGAAGTGTCTTATGTATATTTTATATACATGTGACTATGCTTTTCTTTTTCTTTTAAACTTACTATTGATAGCAAAAAATGTAATTTTTTTTCCCAAAATCTAAACAAAATGCTTCTTCTTTGTCTAGATATTGGGAAGAATTAATGGATTTCCTTTTTAAAATCTCTTGCAAATGTCAAGTCCGTGACCATGTCTGATCCAAAGGAAATCAGGCATCTTTAGTTACTTTAGTACTTCTGCCTGAATAATGTTTGCTAGTCAGTACTTCTGTATGCGTAGTGTTTTCTAATCATCTGCTAATTTTAAGTCCTCTTTATTGAACTTTTCCAGTGGATCAAATTCTCAGAATATGGTGCCCAAAACTCAGTGAAGAATATCTGTGCAAGATATACCAGTACCTGACAGAATAGCAGGATTTCCCACATTACAAACCGGTTTTACTTCCTAGCTTGGTATTTACCTTTCTTATAACTTTATGACAATGTTGATCAGTGTTCTTCTTTTTGTTGATTTTAATAACATCTGTTTCTGCAGGATTGCACCTGACCAGCCATTTCTAATTTTGGTTTTATGCAGCTGATTTTTTGTACCTAAATACAGAAATTTTCATTTTACCTTCTTAGACTGTGGCCTACTTTTTCAACGATATCTCTAATTTTTTTTTGATCATTTAATATTTTAATTTTGGTATCCAACATGGAGGAAGTTCATCCCAGGTGGGACTGTCTGAAAATTAACAATACTTCCTATGCCTTTACCCAAGTTGCAGATTAAAATATCAAATAGTACCAGATCTAGAAAAAAATCTCTGGATTCTACTTACTACATCTCTTTGTTTGATAATTGACAACAACAGCCTAAGAATAAATTTCCTAGTTTTCTTCTCTCATCTGAAATAATTTGATTTTTCTATGTCTGGTTCTGAGAAATCTACTTCACAGGTAACAAAGTTTTATAAGGATGGATACCCTTTAGTTTAGATTGTAAATTATAACAAGAAATATTTAGACCATATTTATTTCTGAAAAGAAACTAAACTGGTTATTATTTCTTTCTCAACATCTAACTGCTTGAAAATTATTTCATTGAATGATAACAACTGCCTGCATTCCTTATGTACTTCCCTCCAATATAGGCACAAAGCTTCTCTTGTTCTAGTCTTCTAGAACTGTTTCCTAACCTCCACAGTTTTTAAAAGAAAATTGATGTATTTTCCAGGAGCTCCATTGTGAATTTCACCAGTCAGAACTGATTTGAAAATATCTAACTTATGTAAGCACTCTCTAAACTGCTATTTTCCTGTTTTACCACTATGTCCTTGATACTGCTAGTCAGCTAATCACAAGCCACTTATTTTGTGAAGACTGAACTTAAAAGACATTAAACACGCTGTCTCCTCAGCACTACTTTTCATTCCTGCTCTTCAGCAAATTGACATATCTGCCTTTTTCAGAAATATTTGTAAGGAAACAATTTCTATATTACCAAGTCATGGGATTTTTTAACTATATTTTCATCATCATTCATTACATGACTTAAAGTTTATTTTATAATAGTCATCTCTACAGTTCAAATTTTCAGTATTTCCATTTTTCAGGATTCTTCAATATAGCCCAGCTGATCTCTCATTACCATCCTAGCTTTATACTGATTGAAATAGCTGTAATTATGCCCTTGATGTTGTTTAAAGAACCCCGAACTGTCCTAAAATCTTTTTTTCCCATGTATTTTCCATAGAAACTTCCTTGCTGGTTCTCTTGTTTCATGAGTTTTACTCTTGTGAAGCCTTTTTTTTTCCTGTTCCCCCTTTCTGACACTATATGATCCTTGCCATCTCAGTTGAGTTCTGCTTTCACATTCTCAGCAACAGAATAATGCCAGAAAGGAAACATTTCTGGGACTGGGTCCACACATTACCTTAAATGAACTATCCTCAGTGAGCAGCTCTTTCAGGGCCAGGATCCAATGTCTCTTCCTACAGCTAGAACACCAGCCTAAAGTGATCCTTCTGGCATCTGTATCTAGGTGTTAGTCACAGAAGCATACTCTATGCAGCTCCCTTAAGGAAAATGAATTTAATTTGGTTTTTCAAGATTACCTACACCTTTAGGTTTTTCTCCATATTCTATAAAGATCGTATGTTGTTTTGCACTTTACAGGAAACTTTTTCTAGCAAAATAAAAATTCTTTCCTCAAAGTGTGACTTTGTCTTCTTCCCTGAAATTTGGACTACTATGAATATAAACATTTTTGTAATCTTGAAAAGCTAGGAGTTTTGTATTTGAAACTATCTCATAAGCAGAAACTATATTATCAACACCCTTTCAGTTTTTAAAATGGAAATAGAATAATAGGAAAAGGGTTTCATATTGTTGAAAGTTGAGTTTCAGCTAAAACTACATGAGAGTTTTCTCCATGGCTTTACAATTCCCAATTGTATTGTAAAAGTACTCACTAGAGACAAAATGCAAATGGTAAAGAACATCTCTTTATCTGAGAAGAAAAATAAGTTCTTATACACATCCTTTAACTGAAGAGACTTCCCCTGCCTTTTCCATCTCCTTTTCCAAAAATAATGAATAAGCCTAAGTAGTAATGGTTTGCTTTTTTTTTTTCCACAGGTCAATCAGACAAAGCACCTTTTCACTACCTTTTCAGAAACAAGATTAATTTGTATCTATGTGGGCGAAAATCTCATCCTAGTAAAAATACTGGAAATGTCTATCAACTATGTCCAAATTTAGGAGATGTGCACAAGGTAGACAAAGACAGTGAAGACCAGCCTTGAGGATATTTAGAAGAAAATCTGTCATTTGTAAAACTGAAATGATAACAACCATTAACTACTAGGGATGTGTTCCTTGTCAATTTTCTGAAAAATAAAATGCATTTACCAAAAAGATAAAATGTGACTGTCAGGTTGAAAAAACAAAGAACCTGCAAAACCTGAGAACAGCAACATAAAAACAACCAACAAACCAATCAACCAACCAACAAAAACCCCATAGATAAAAGAGAAAAAGAAACCTAACACACACACACACACACACACAAAGACATTTTTATCTATATGGTGAAGTCCCATTTAATGCTAATATCTGCTTTGTTTTTTCTTCCCTTCTAGTACAGTATTCAGAGACAACATTAAACACTGAATGAAATAATGGCCACCTCTATCCAAAACATATCAGTATGTGAGGCAGAAATTCCAACCCTCTCTCCAAGACATTGCACACGTGAAAAAGGAATGTTGTCCCTTCCCCAAATTGCTTAGAGTACACAAATATTAACAGGCAGGTCTCCAAATATCTTAAAGCATAAAACAGGTAGGAGGTATTTACAGATATTTTGATAAGTAGAAGTCACAGAGCACCAGTAGGATTGTTTAAAACATGGATTGATTGACAAAGAAAGCTCCAGGGACTGTGAGAATTCTAAAGAATAACAACATAGTGACAGTTCTTTTGAACAAAAACACTAGAAATGGGAATGGAAATTAGTTTTGCTCCTAAGAGATACTCCTTTGGGGAGGCAGGGGAGGGAAGTCCTATGTTAGTGCCTGCATTAAATCTCCTTTCACATTTAATTTCCTTTCACTGAAAAGTATCTGAAGAAAAACATGCTTCAAAGCCCTTTTTTGGCTAGAAAAGGGTAAAGTGAAGATCTCTTCATGAGAGAGAATGAGGCTGATATGAAAGCCACAGACACACGAAGATGGCAAGGCTTTATTTCTTCAAAAGGTTTTCACAAGTTGTGGGGGAGACTAGAATACCTCAGGTGTACAAAGCATCATGAAAGTTTTAAAAAATTGAATTAGAATATACTACCAAACTAAAACCAAGAAGCTACCATGATCAGTGACTGCTCCTTTATCTTTTTTAGTTGATGGGAATAACAACAAGAAATCATTCAGCAAATGAGCACCCACATGAGTATGTAGGTGGGTGCATGTGCACTTTAATAACACAAGAGACTTTAAAGTAAAAATATCATGCAAGAGAAAAAAAAATGTTGTTCATTATAAAAATAACAATGGTAAGATGAGTAGATTAAGTTGCCATGTTGGAAAAATGAAATTTTTAAAAAGTGCATAAACTTGCAAGAAGATTTGTAAGTATGTCGTGTGTGCTCATGCCTAGGTTGCTACATAACCACTTTTACAAGCTTAGAAAAAGCCAATAAAATCCCCAATAATAACTAACACACAGGTGCACAAATGCAAACAAATTCTGCATTTGAATATCAGTTCAAGAAAGGAATCTTGGTGCATGTTATTAAATGTTCTCTGTTCTTCTATATCTGCACTATATATAGAACAACAAATAAAGATTTACTTTAATGAGGCTTATAAATTTTTGTTATATCTGAATTCCACTATGCACAAGGTATGAGCCATTTCTGAATATGAGAACTGAACAAGAACAGTTCAGTTTTTCCTGCCTGTAAAAAGAACCATCCACTGAGCCAAATTTCCTCAGCCCCCAGGAGAAAAATCAGCAGGGATGAGGAATGTGTTGGCTGAAAATGCTTTTCACAGTTAGTCTGGCAATTGGCTGTGTTGTTAATGTTTGGCTGGACCAAGCTGGCCTAACCTATTGCCAGCATAGCTCAACATGAGAATTACAACAGCAGCGTAGAATGCTAATAAGTTCCACAGGAGAAAAAGAAATGCACATTAAAGAGGAAACTCAAACATCTGTGCACATGTGCTTCAAAAACTATGATGCATTTAACTCTGGACCAAAAGGTTCCTCTCAGAAAACACAGTCCAATGGATATGTTTATATGAACACTCAGAGATGCTTAAAACATCAGAAAATCTCTAGGTTTGATCAATATTTTGATGACACTGACCCAGATAGCCTACAGAAGATACATGTTTTCTAAAGAACACTTCTTAGCTCTTACTAACCTGAATAACTTGGAGTGTCTTTTGCATGCATTGACAGTCAGCTTGTAAAGAAACCTGAATGGAATTCATGTTTATAAACTTCACTGATATCAACGAATTTCTAAATCCCAGTGTTCTGCTGGAGTTTATCTTCTCAGCTAGAACACTCAAGAGTCACGGAACTTATAGACACCCTTAGAATAGTACTCAATTCCAGTATTTATGCCTTACTATGCTTTATTAAATTGTATATTTTATAAACGTACATTCCATTCAAGTGAAGAGATAAGGAAGAAACTCAGTGTTTGGGAAGTTCTAAGCTTTCTTTTTGGATTATTTGTTTGGTTTTTTTTAATTTCTCAATCACTGCCTGCAAACATCTTCATATATGCTGCAAATTAGAATTCTGCAAAACAACATTATTATCAGTGAGACAATACTTGAATGGTTATCCTCATCCTTTCCAGCTGGTTTTGGCTACTAGTAAACCTCAAATAAGACAAGCTTAACTGTAAGCATGACTATGAAGGTTGCATGTGGTATTGATTCTGCTGGTCTAAAGACCACAATGTAAAATTACATTCGTTCACTTGAATATCGATATAAAATTCTAATTGGTTTCACATTTCAAGTTTTTAATGAGCCACAGGGTTTTTTATGCTATTAGAGCTATGCATATAATGGGGAAAAAACATACGCTATCCTTTATTAATCTGTGTTGCTTGATTATTTATGTGGAAGGAAATTTAGCAATTCAAAATACTAATTTTTCATTTTGAATTCTATCTTTAATCAGGCTAACTAAAAAAAGAGCTCAAATCTGAAGCAAAGCAATTTGTTTCATTCAGTGGCATTTCAGTATTTTTTGTAATTGCCTACAAAGGGAAAAAATTATTATTTAGACAGTTTTATTGGAAATTATGTGTAAAATGGAATTTTAAAATGTATTTTATGTGTTGACATAATAAAACTAGAATTTTACCCAGAAAGGGAACAAAATTTTGTCTATGTATGTAATAGGAGAATAAACTGTCCAAAATTATCAGAAAAAAAAGTATTTTACAATGTGATTTAAATCATCATTAATATAGTCAAGAGTTATCAACTTCATGAGTTACAATCAATTGAATTCCTAGTCATGTTAAATCAGATGCAAGAAGAATATCACAAAGAATACACAATCCAACTTTTCCTGTCTCTTTAGGTCTCAGAAGGACAGGGCCGTATTTTTCACCTCTCACATTAGTACGCAGGTTGGTCATATGTGGGGTTTTAGTTTGTCTATTTTTTTGATTATTTTCTTGCAAGTTAAACATATAATAACAATTAGAGTGTATTATTGCAAAAAGAGGAGAAAACTCTGCAAATTCCCTTACTACGAAAGTACACAACTTTGTCCTAAAAGCACCTGTAACAATTTGAACTTCACTTGATAGCTTCTGAAGACCAGTGGCCTGAAAAAATTTAGTAAAGCAAAATTTTGTGCAGTCAATTTACTTCCCATGGGCAAAAGTTCAAGTGCAAAAGTTCAAGTGCATTTCCTGCTTGATTTTAACCAACAAAAGGAGAACACGAGAAAAAAAAAAACCCTTACTTACAATGCATAAAAAATTAATGTTAACAAATGTTTGATCTAGATTTTATCTGAATCTTTATCTCAACTTATAATTTATAAAACCTTATCAATATGCTGTGGCTAAAGCTCTAACTTATATGGCAACTTGTAGCATGAGGGTTTTTTTGAGGCTATAAACTTAACATAGCATTATAATTTTTATGTTATTTTAAATATCTGTAGATCTATGGATTATGAGAAGAGCAGAATTTCATATTGTAATTTCATTCACATGTCACTCAAACCAATGTCTCATGTCAGGATACAATAACTTCTGAGATTTGAGGAATGCATTCTTACAGTGTTTTATTCAGAGATCATATCTAAAGGTTCAAATAACCTAAAATTTTGTACTTGATTTCTCATGCTGAATGTTATCATCTCAGTCATGAATATTACTTACAAAGAAAAAAAAATCTCTTTTATTTGTTGAATGTTAGGTAGGTATGAAAGCATGAAATAATCATCTTATTATACTGTATTTAATATTTAACTTGTGCTATCTTTGTTTTATTACAGTAAAATTTCACATTTCAGAAAATAATGTCACAAGGTTTACAGTTATTACAACAATTTCTTTATATTTCAGAGTATGCTACCATAAGTAAGAGGCTTGCTTTTTAGTTTTACAGGGGAGAGAGGATTCTTTTTCTTAGTAAGACTTTCAAGATAAGGGCGCACATGGTCATTTATGTAGCTAATTGTATAAAAAGAATTTTCTTCTCTCTCTTAAACACATGCGTGAATGAAAGACACGGTACTAAAAATGGCTAATTTGTATTAATTATCAGTCAATAATGGCATGCAGCAAAAGAGGAGAAAAAAACAGAAAGGTTAAAAGAAGAGAAAGACAAAGCAGTAATAAAATTTTAAAAATAAAATAAGAAATCAGTGCATATTGATGATTTAACTGAAATTAAACAAAGAAAATGCATTTTCTTGCATCAACTCTTTAAGGTAGAAGTTCATCACACTTCTAAAAGCACCTAGGAATGCACTGTGCCTAAGTCCTTGAAGTTGTGAATCATGGTCACACAGCAAGCTGTCCTAAGCTGTGATCATATTCACATGCTATTTTATACAATGCAGCTTTATTTATTTGAGCAAATCCCTGCAGCTATGTCTAGAGCAGTGCCCTAAGCAATGGTGGGGCTGGGGCATGGCTGCTCAGCTAAACAAATGGCTGAACATTTGTTCAGGTGTAAGGATAGAAATCCAGCATGATTTTGGGCACTGCCAGCTGTCACCCTTCCCAGACAAATCACAGGCAAGTTTGGGGGGTTAGTGCAGGTCAGGGATCATTCTTAAAAGGTTGAATGCAGTTATCTCATTTCAGAGGCTGGGATGGTTTAATCCTATAGTCACAGCCAGACTGACAGCTGGCATAAGCACTAGAGAAAAGGCTCTTTGCTATATTGTGTAGTACTATGCATGTAATATATTTACCCTGTATGCAGCACTAGAGTTTCTGAAAAGCACAGCTGAGGTCACTTGGTCTGTTCAACCTGGAGGAGACTGAGAGGAAAATTCATCGCAGTCTGAAACTTCCTTGTGAGGTGAAGAGGAGGGGCAGGGCCCAATCTCTTCTCTCTGGTGACCAGAGGGAATGGCCTGAAGCTGTGTCAGGGGAGGTTTAGGTTGGACATTAAAGATTCTTCCCCCAGAGGGTGGTTGGGCACTGGAACAGGCTCCCCAGGGAAGTGGTCACAGCACCAAACCTGACAGAGTTCAGAAGTGCTTGGACAATGCTCTCAGGCACATGGTGTGACTCTTGGGGATGGTCCTGTGCAGAGCTGGGAGTTGGACTCAGTGATCCTTGTGGGTCCCTTCCAACTCAGTTTGTTCTGGGATTCTGTGAATATTTATAATGATGAAATCGTAGCAAGTTCACCCAGAGTTTTCTCTGCGCTTAGGGGAAAACTGTCTCACAGAGTACCATGAATGTGATGTATAATTCATGCAGATTACATGTTTCCATAAGAAACAAGATAACTGGGGCTGTATTCCTGATTTCAACATATCTTCTCCAAAAACAAAATCTTAATTTAGCTACAAGGAGCTCATTGAAAAGCAGCAAAAAATTAAATTGATGCAGAACTACCATCTCTTCCTTCACTGAAAATCAAAAAGGGCTGAAGCCCCAAGTACACCAAGTGGAGATTTTCAGCATTTCCATATTAGCAATGCATAATTCCAAACAATGTGCAAATTGAGAACTGTTCACTAAAGGCATCTATGAATAATTTAAAACTGTAAGTAACTTCAAGTTTTTTGCAATTTGATAAACCAAAGGTCATAGTAAAAAGAGGTAGTTAGCTAGGTGTCTAGGTATAGTTTATCACAAAAACAGAGTTCTAACCTACCAGTATTTTACAGAGTTTTATAATAAGTGGGATGCAACATCTTCTTTAGAGCTGTTTAACTTAAGACTCTGAAATTTATTGCTAATTTCTCCTGGTTTACATAAGAAAACATTGTAAACTGCATCCAACTTCTGTAGAGCAACTCTTACAGGAGAGTCCTTATTCTATGAATTTGGAGAACCTTTCACACTCAGTGTTAACTCAGGATGAGGGCTTCTTGAAGTTATAGAAAAGACCGTGGTATCATGGACATCCAGTGAAAATTAGTTTTAAATTACACTTGCACCACCTTTTACTTAGTTTCCAATATATTAGTAAGCTTCCATGCAATTTTTCCTCATTGTATTTCCTGTTTTAATTTTGTCCTTGCATATTTTTGTTTGTGTGTATATTTATATACACTCTCTAATACAAATAGACAAAAAGCCTATTGCAGAAAAACATGAAACGTATTTTTTCACTGTAACGCTATATTTAAGGTGTTGACTTAAAACTTCATGTTACTCATAAATGCTGCTACTATTACATAGCAAGATTTATAAAGAATGTGTGTCATGAAGAGATTTGACTCAAAGAATGTTAACTGCCTCCTGACTTTGCTGAAGTTTAGAGAAAAAAGACAATAAAGCTCTGCTGAGATAACACATATTATTCAAAGACATGTAATGGTTTCTAAAAAAAATCTTTTTATTTTGGAAGATAACAAGGAAAGTAGTTCTTTTTGTACTCCAGCTAATTTTGTTACAACATAAAAAATCTGATCTACTGAGAATTTTCTATCCAAATAAGGGACTTCAATTATCACTTTGGAAAAGAGGTGACATTCAAAGTTGGTATATGGAAAACCCACATCTGTCAGTCTGTATTTGAATGTCAATAATGCATGTTATTGAGAGAGGACACCTTGCCTGATGAAGAAAAATTCTAAGCCTGTCAGAATCCAATTTCTTTTACAGCAAATGGAGAATCATTCACCCATGTTTAAGATTTTTTTTTTTTTGGTGGTATTTCAGTTATAACAGCTGGGTTTAGCAGAATGTGTTTTTAATATGCCTTTGCTAATGGAGTATAGAAGTGGTAAGACAAATCATGCAAAAGGAAAGAGGAACAAAGAAATAAGGAATCATTACTGTTGCATGTCATTATAACTGTAGTAGCTCATACCAGTTCATTTGTAACTGACACTGATTTAGAAACCTCCACACAAGGAAGAAAAAGAACCCAAAAGAAATCTTTTAAGCGTATAGAACTTAACTGCTGGATTTAAAGCAAACGTCCAGTTAACACAGCTCTTAATGTTAAGCAACCTGCATGTAGGGTTTGTGATTCTGTATTTTATATCTAAAAGACTAAAAAATATCCCCTTCCTAGATCTTGGTATTTCTGAAATAGTTTATGATCATGACTAAGCTGAATTTTAAAGTTTATAATAATGCCTCTCTGCTGTCTTTTGCACAGAAAAACTAATTCTGACACTCAGTGACATAGGTGAATCCAAGAAAGACCAAGGTCAGAGCTGACTTATTCAAAGTCCCACTGCTCAGGCAGGATGATAAGAAAAAAAACCAATCTCTCATTCCTTTCTTCTTTGTCTTTCTTCTATTTAACGATATAAGTATTTGCTCTTGCAAGTGTAGTTAGCAAGCATATTTTAAAAATACTACAGCTCTCATTAGAATCATAGAAGCACGGAAATATGTTACTTATTGGTAACAATCACTAACTTTGGAAGAGACCTCTGAGATCATCAAGTCCGAACTTTGGTTAAACACCACCACGTCAACTAAATCATAGCACAAAGTGCCATGTCCATTTGTTTCTTGAACTCTCCAGGGACGCTGAATTGACCACCCCCCTGGGCAGCCCAATCCAATGCTTAACCACCCTTTCAGTGAAAAAATTCTTCCTGATGTCCCACCTGAGCCTCTCCTGGTGCAGTTTAACACTGCTGCCAGCTGCCTGGCAGAAGAGACTGACCCCCATCTGACTACAAGGTCTTTTCAGGTGGTTGTAGAGGGATGAGGTCAGCACTGAGCCTTCTTTTCGCCAGGTTAAACCAACCCAGCTCCTTCAGCTGGTCCTCATAGGATTTTTGCTACAGACCCTTCACCAGCTTCCCTGCTCTCCTCTAGATTTGCTCCAGCACCTCAATGTCCTTCTTGTAGTGAGGAGTCCAGAACTGTAAATAGGGCTTGAGGTGGGGCCTTACCAGGGCTGAGTACAGGAAGACTCCTTGTTTGTCGTACGAGGAAAGGCATTGTACGGACAAAATGACAGACACTGAGCAAGACTTCCACCTTGCTCACAGAAATAGGGTCAGTTTGAATAAATTTCATACTTTAGACTAATATATGCAGAGAAAATAACCGTAACTTCTGTGCTTGCAAAACTGGAGGGATTCTGAAGGTGATTTTTATGTTGCTCCAGTTATTCTTACTACTATTTATAATCATTATTATTTATGTCTTTCACTGCACTTTATAAGAATCAGGCATTCAATTTGTCCTTTTCTGTTTCTACCTTTTCTACTTGGTCATATGATTGAATATAGGATCACATTAAATATATATTTCAGAATGTACCTTTTCCCATTCAAAAATTCTGGTTCAAAAGGTATAATTTGAAATTTCTATTACCAACTTTTGTACTCCTTTTTTACAGATATGATAAATCTGTTCTTTTAAGTTCTTCCATGACTAAATACAGTCAAGAAGATGTGAAACAAAGCATTTGAAATGCATCTGTAATGCTGGTTTCAGAACAACCTCCTTCAAAGTCACTGGTTTTTTGTTTGTTTGATTTATTTTTTTTCCCCCATTCAAAAAACATCCCTATATTTTGCCCTCCCTTTCTGGAAGGAAAGAAAACAATCTTCCATAACAAAAATTTGTCTTAGTCACTTATTCCTAATTCCCCATGGAACTTTTGTATCAAAGACACCACGAAAAATCTGGACTGAGCAGCAGCGGATTGTAGCTTCAGTACCAGAAATGCAATTTTTAAAATATACAAACATGACAGGCTAAGTTTGGAAGCAAAGTACCTTCAATGGAGATTGGAGCAGCATGTGAATATCGTTTTCCAAATATGACAAAAATCAACAGAATATTGGTATTTATTAAATGATTCTTGTAGAAAGCCCCATAGCTAGATGGCTACAAGTGATGGGGAGATACCGCTCCATTGGATGGACAGTATAGAAAGGAACTGGGGCATGTGGAAAACTGTCGCCTTATACATGGTTTGAATACATTAAGTTGTAAGAATTTAATATCTGAAGTGCTAAACTTCTCAATAGCTTGGAATCTCATTAGAAAGCTCTCTCAGAATATTATTTTTTTCTTTTTACTGAAGCCATTCAAGTAATGAAAGGTAATAAACAATTTTGGTTACAAGTTAGCTGCCTTCCAGGTTTCACACTCATTTTTCAGAGATCGTGAATTAGTATTAAGTAGAATATAGGAATCTTCTTTCCAAAGTCTTTCAAACAAAAACTTTCCTAGATGAGGGACTTTACAACAGTTCTGGATATCAGTAAAATAGAACCTGAATTGATTCTCAGGTGTCCTTCCCCAAGGACTCTCTGCATATAATTTTGGCTGGTTTTAGTAACACTACTTTTCTTTGCACTGGAGGCTGCTCACCAGGATCTAGTTAGGTGGTGTTTGAGGACTCTATAGGATATATATCTGTGATGGTTTTACTAACTTTAGAAAAGCATTTTAATGTGGAAATTGCTAAGGACTCCATTAATTTCAACTGGGCAAATTGATTCTGTGTATGCAAAATATATATTGTGTTTTAAAATGTTAAAACCTTGAATGAAAAGCATATTGATTGTTTTAGGTGTGAAAAAGTTTATGCTGACAGGTTTATGATGCAATATGCAATACACACACGTATAACAAATGCATTTGTGCCTAAACTGTGTTGAAAAAATAGGACTTGCAGTAATTAATTATCTGTTTCAGTTCAATTTGCTTTCTGTTGAGTACATCTCATGCTGTTTTATAGTACTTAATAAAATCTAATCCATTAGACAATGTGATAGAATCTTGTAATATAGGCCCCCTTTGGTTCTAAAACCAATTTATATGTAGATGATACCATTTTAAATCTCCTCCAAAATAATTCAGTTTACAGCTTCACATAGTGCAAACTAAATACTTCTTGAAGGCCAACATCCAGTTTGCAAAATGTTTTCATTGTGCTTTTCATGTAAGAAAGATATAATGAAGCTGAAAATGATTCATTTTTCCAAGGTACAAGGTAAAACAGCACAATATTCATTCATTTAAAAACCAAACGAGAAATGAGACAGCTAGGATGTAAGTTTGTTCTGAAAGTTCACTGCTAGCATATGGGGAAATACAAATTCATAAATAAAGCAACTGAGAAATTTTCTGCAAAATAAAACAAAGAAAAAAGCCCAAACACCTTTGTTTACTTCACCAAGGATGGATCGGTCTAAACCAGAATTTGTTCTAAAAAGAATTTTGCTTAAAAAGAAATTTGATATCATTAAAACAATGCTTCATTGCCCTTTTTACTCAACTGTTTTAATGGTATGTGTGTTTTCTAAACTTTTTTTTATTTGCAAGTGAAAAATTAAAAAATAAAAATAAAGACATTTAAATTAAAATAAAATATCTATATATAAATAGTATACATTGTGCAGCTGAAACGGAAAAAAACCCCAATCATCAACAAACCCACAAGTGAATCTTAATAATTACAGGACTGAAAATCTGCTTCACACACAATCATGTGAGAAAATCACACACCATTAATTTGATTAATATGAATTTTACTTATGACAGGTAGAAAAAAATTAAAAAAAATGAATCCTATATCTCTAAGTTAAGTTTTATTTTTCTCTTAGAACTAACTTTATGTCTTTTATAAAAAAACCCCAGCTTTCTAGGGATCCTGTATGAAAAATCACTATCTATCACAACATTGACCATTGATGGTTTTTGCAGTTGAATCCTTTAGCAAAGATCATACTTTACAATCCTCTATCTAACACAAAGGAGTCCTTTAAAATATTCTATATTGTCCTACATTTGCAGAAGCAGTCTCTGCATGCTATATTATGCACATGGCCCTCAAAATTCCTTTCAACCTGCCCAAAAGAGAGAAAAACAGGGATTTGGTCCTTCAAACTGAGAGATGAAACTTGGGAACTATTCCTCTATGCTTGTAAATACTGAGAAGATAGCAAAAGAAAGGAAAACATTTTGACTTCTGTTTCCAGTTTTACACAGAAAATCCTTCTAGAAATTATAATTTGGGATAAATTACTTACATAATTGAAATAGGAAATTTATTTTGTGCAATTATTGTTTATTTATGTCTAAACTATAATTATCATGCATTCAGAACTTTTCCGAGTCCAAGAACACAATTCTCAGAGTGAAAAGTTTTGTTTAAGACATGTTGAGAATTATGCTTTATCCTTGGGGACGCTGCCTCATAAATATGTATATAGGAATCAAGTTGGCAACATTTTCAGAAATACATTTAAAGCTAAAGATTCCTATACTGGTGTCCAAGTGTCAGAAGGCAGTCGTGGTATTAGCTCAGTTCTTTCTGAGGGATTCATCTCATGTTTCGACATTTCAAAATTTGACAACTGGGCTTATCTTAGTTATTCTAAGTACCTTTGTAGCCAACAGGGAGAGAGAAAGGCTTGCATTTAGAGTAAGAACTTTTCTATAAAGATAAAGTTTCTAGGGTAAAAATATAGCAAGTCTGACAGCTACCAAGAAAAATTTCCCTTGACTGGAAAGCAAAGCACAAATTTATCTAGCATTTGATAATGGCAATATAAGTAATAGAAGGAAAACTTACAGCACCTGTGAAAGAAGAGCTAGATTTCTTTCTAGATACTGATGGCACAATCTATTTCTCTCTCTTCATCTCCCCTGATTCATTTAGAAATTCCTAAACGGTTTTTTATTATCTTTTTTATTTGTAGTTCTGCATTGGACAGTCTACAATTATCCCAAAGCCATTCTAAAGCATGTGCCTGTGAAGTGAAAGAGAAATGGGTCAAAAAACTTTTCTCAGAGCTTATTTATGAACAGACATAGCCAGATTAATTGCATTACTGCTTAATGGAACACATATTCAATTAGTTTTGCAATGGCCTTTCAATTAAATAAACTTTCTGCAGCCAATTTAAATGTCAGAAGAATGGGATTGAAACCAGACATTTTTAACTACAAATTAAAGTCCATAAATCTTTTTTTCTCCACTCCTATTTAAAAAGTTGAATACTGGATTTTCATTTTTGTGAAAGAGTTATAAAGTAGGTCATCTACAAGCTTGTTTTATGAATTGTGGTGTAATTCAAGGGCTTCCCTCCACAGAGGAATAGTTACAGTAATACCTACAGATCACTACACATCACATTTTTCATGTAAGTCCTTTAGAACACACAGTAATTCCTACATATATTCTACCACTTTTAAATGGCAAAATTGAATGAAATAATGAAAGTGGAAATATGTTATGAATTTCTAGATATAGTGTGAAAAGAAATATAATTCTCTGTATAAAATACTTTACTTATTGTAGAGTGTCTTGGGGTGACTTTATGATGTTGTATTCCCTATCGCCGCTCTATGCCCAGAAATGAATTCTGTGCCTTTCTGTGCCTTTAAACTGAGCCCAAGGAGGGGGGAGAGAAGAAAAACCAAACAAACTTTTCAAAGCAGTTGTTCAAGGACACAGATACCCATGCCTCTGCGTGCTTCTACGGCAGCAAGAGCAGAGGAAGCACCCTTCCTTTTTTTTCCCCCGAGTTTTTCGGCTTTTTCTCAGGAGAGAGAGAGACAGAGAGTTAAAATTCTTTGCTGTTTAGCCGGCTCGCTAGCTGAGGCAAGAACTTTCCTTGGACTGTTCTGCTCCGGTCCGGATCACCAGCACCGGGAGGCCCATGCCACGGCCTGGAGCGGCCACACCCCAGCTCCAGAGGGAGAACAGCCACACCTGCAGAAGGGCATTGAATTTTACCAGGTTGCCTCCACAGAGAGAGGTTTTAGTATTTAGCATTATTATCCTTTTCCTGTGTGTTTGTTAAATATAATAGTTTCTTTTTTCTCTTTCACTGTCCTCTGAAGAATATTTCTTTTCCAACCCTGGTGGGGGAGGGGTGGCTGTAACCTGCCTTCTATCAGAGGACGTTCAAATTTGGACATCTCTCCGAATTTGTCTCAAACTGGGACAATATTTCGGGCCAGCTGAAAAATTAAAGTCATTGTGGGCTCTTCCTCTGTTTTCCGTATATTGCTTAAATTTTCCAGCATTTTTAACTATTTACAATTTCTCACAAGATTACGAAAATAATGCAAAAAAACCCCAATTTAAGTTCATGAAGCTGATTTAGCTTCAAGCCAGTAGTAAGTGGCAATAGAGATGTAAGGCCAGATTGTTCACTTTCATTAGAATAGCTCAGCTGATGACAGTGAACACTTGGTTCAAGTTCCACAGTTAAAATTTTAGCTCTTTAAAAAATACCTCCAACTCTGAGCTAACTTTGTCTTCTTGTCTGCTTCCTTCGTTGAAACAAAGCCACCTATTTGGTCTAATTCTATCAGGGCATCTCCTTTGACTTCTGTTGTGAGCTTTAGTGATTTCAGTTCTGTCGAGTATAATAGAGCTACTTGCATGAATATAAGGAAGATTTTGTAATATTTCCAAGAAATAAGAATGTTACTTTATTACTAAAAAGATAGAACAGCATCTCAGTCTTTTGATATGGCTGTGTAAAAGAGGTTTCGATTACATGTGACTGTATACACATATGAGTTTAATATAATATATTGGGTTTTAGCTGCAATGAGTAATTCAGAGTTGTTGTAGTTTTGTCACTGTAACTATGCCTTTTTTTTTTAACACACTACAAAACCATTAGATTTAATAGTTCAGACTAAGGGACCAGACCTTGGTCTAAGCCAAACAGTCTCAAATATAGGCCCAAGGTTTATTTTGAAAGAAGAGCAAGAACATGGTACTGAATAATGAGCCCAGTGATTATGCCTCCTTTCCTGCCTATTTCTAGCTCTTGCGATCTTCTAAGCTGTCACAGTTTGCAGAATTGCTAATCCTCAGCAGGATTCCTTTTCTTTCTCTTCCAAGCTTCCCTTGCACTTTTTACACTTAAAAGGTAAAATAAAAATAAAATTCCTTTAGCTCTACAATTCTACCACTCTTGTGCATGAAGCCATCTTCTTTTGTTTCTTTTTAACCTGACAGCCCGCAAATATTATTAATGTTGCCTTCTGCTTACACTGGAAGACAGTGAACAGTTACTGCTACTAATCCTACATCACACATGATTTTGAAGTGTCATGTTCACCCTCTGCCCCAAAAAATTGTCTCTTCACCATGAAGTTAGTATTTTGATATATAACTGGGTTTTCTACCTTCAGTCAATTCTTTTTTTGTGCATCAGTTAAAGTCAAAAAGAGGTTCTCATATAAATATCTGTTTCACACACTACACAAGAAACATTATTATTGCATGAATAAAGTTGATCTTAATTTTTTTCCTTTCAAATCTTATTCCATTTCCAGTTTCTTATAACTGCAGTGAAGAAGTTACCATTTACACCAGTGATCACTTACTTCAAGGAGTAACAAGAATTTCAGTTCTACTTATGGATTAAGCACTCAATTATCTTAGAGGAGCAAAACTGAAAGGAAACAATATATTTTTCTCCTATTAACAGAATAAAAGCATGAACTTGTTTCATTTATGAGAAAATGTGGGACAATCATGACAGATTAAATTCCAGAAAGAGGGAAAACCCCACAGACTCTGAACACTGTTAGAACTTTTGCTGATAGATGATACAAATATGGTCCTTTGACAATGTTATATACTTTTTTTAATATGCAGCAAAAATATGAGAAAATCTTACATTTTAGAGGCAGCATAATTATTTGTATACCCAAGGCACTATTTGAATAGTCTAAGGAAAGCTTCTGCTAGCATACTTCCCATGGAACTATTAATTACTCAAATTTAAGGTCTGGTGCACCTCAAATTGTTTCTGACACTCTCTCCCCTGTTTTGAAAAAAGGTTCTCACATTTGGTAAATAAGTTTTCTTTCTTCTCTTATATTACCTTCATTCTTACTACCCTGTTTATAGCTCTGGCTAATATTTACCTTAATTACCTATCATTTTTATAAGTGTTTTTAATATGGAAGATTATTTTTTGTGTGGATCTAGAAATTTTCACATCACACCCCAGACAATATTTATTTTTAACTTAATAAAAATTAGGCATCCCATATGTGTCATTCTATAGTCTTTTTCTATGGCCAGAGGACAAAGACATGAAGACAATACATTTTGACCTCTCTAGGCAAATGTTTAAGGGCAGATTTTTTGCCTCTGTTCACTGAAGATAAGATCCTATCTTTGAGTAGATTAAATGCCTAAAGTTAAGGGTAGATGGATTGTACTTTATATGCTTTGTTCAATCTAAACAATGAACATTCTGTTTCTAGCAGATGATACCATTCTTACACACTGACTGTATAAGTATCAGTACAGATGCAAAACTCAAGAGACAAAAAAAAGTTAAATTTTCTGGCACAGGATACTGCACCCTGCTCCTCTTATGGGCAGTTCCACATATCTGTCACAGAATGGAGAGAGATGAACACTGAAATATTACCAGTGAGCAGTGTTTCTTTACAGATACAACACACAATTCTTTACAGTGCCACAGCTGTGGCATAACTAAATCACAAAATTCAGTAGACTGAATTTTCACCTGTACATTCTTACAGAAATTTAAGTTCTACAGTCCCTCACATGAAAAAAAGAAAAGAAAGAAAACCCCCCCCAAAACAGACAACAAAAGCAAAAATAAGGACTGAATTTTTCTGCCCCCATCTTACACAAAATATAAGGTCAAGGTAGGTGAGAAAGGTGAGGTCATATTATCCCAGTGCCTCACATATTGCTTGCTTTCATGTGCAATATTGATGTCCAGACTAAAAGTCTTTACAATAATTCTTCAAGATATTGCAGCTCAAATAAATTTATCATCTACTTTGGCATAAGAAATTTCTCTGTTATATATCTGTGGCGAGTATATTTTCACCCCAGCTGAAGTCCAAATTGGGAAGGCAACACTCATTAAAACAGTCAATAATAGTTCTCATTAATGGGCCTCTTCCCCAGCTACTGGCTCTGATCTTGGCTTTTTTCTCGTGGATGGCTAGCATCCTAGACAACTCAGCTCCAGGCTGGCTAGCAGAACTTACACATAAGCAAACAAACACACAGATGCAGGAAAAAAATTTAGGAACACAACTCTTATGAAGGTCTCAACATGTATTCATGTTGATGAGCAAGTGGCTTATACCTGATCAGACTCTTTTTTTCTCCATTTCTCACACTTATTTCTCTTAATCCTCATGTTTTTTCCCTCAGTTTCATTAATTGTTCTGTAATAATTTTCACTGATTCACTCAATCTTCTTACAACATACCACAGAAAGTTTTTTAAATTCCCACAAAGCCCCCAAATATCCCATAAATTTGCTATCTCCCATAGGCCCCACAATTATCCTGACCTGCCACTTTCTTATCTTATCAGTTATGCAAAGCTCTTCAAGGCGAACCTTTCAATGTCCCACCCATCAGGGACCTCAGCACTCTGCTGTTTGTTAGGGTCACTGATATCTACAGGTCCATAGGATTTGCAGGTGTTCACTTTCATGTTTAATTACTATTAACCAGGCGTCAAAAGGCTTATCCTTATAAACCAGTCCTCTCACACAGGACATCAGATTGGTGGAGAAAGATCAACATAACCACAGCACGTTTTTATCCAGTGATGCATACCTGCTTTAGCATAAGAAAGTCTAACTCACCAGCCAAAACTTTTATTGAGAAGCCTAAGCAAGTAGAAAGAGCAGCTGTTTGGGACATGCCCTGTTCACACAGAGCTGTTGCAAAGCACTCAGTTGCTGTGGGATGTTGGAGCTCCCACAACTTCACCATAGCAACAGACCCTCACTGCCAGACAGCTTTTCATTGCCAAATGCAACATATGAAATTAAATCTAGCACAGTTCTTGCCACTTTCTAAATCTAAACCCCATCCATGAGAAATCAGCTGCAGTGACGTTCTTTAATAAAGTCTTTCAAATCTCTGGTATTTCTTCATTTCTCAGGACAGGATTTCTTATTGTGGGGCATGAGCTTTTGTCATTTATTAAAACTGTATTTTCTGAAAGTTGATTTGTTTGGGTTTGATTCAGTATGATTTATTTGGTAAAGGTTGACATTTTCTGAATGTCATGACCACCTCAGAGAATACCACTCATATAGATCTATTGAGTTAGCATTATGCCAAGTAGCGTTGGTCTTGCAAGCATGGGAGCATGGTTTCTATGCAAAAATGGAACTTCCTGTGTCCACTAAAATTGCGTAGGTGGCTGGTCTGCACAGAGCTTCTGTGAGCAGCTCCTGAAAACTACCTGATCAGTTTAGGGTTTACTGAATGCAGCACAGAACATGACTGAGTACCTGAGAGGTTTTCCATTTATAAGCTTACTAACATATAGTAAGATCTAGTGTTTATAGCATGTTGTAATGAAAATACTGCTCTCAGAAACATGAACTGTAAGAGAAAGTAACTATATTTAATAAAGATAAATGTTAAAGAGAAAAACATTCCTAAAACTTTTGCAGATGTGTATTATGAAGTCTACATTTTTGTTTCCAACTTACACCACCTCTTTTATTTACTTAGAAAATAGAGTTCTTTACAAAAAAGTACAGAACTTTAAACAGTCATGAAAAAAATAGTACCAAAATGCTTCAAAAGAGATTATTTGAAATGGGTAGGTTTTGTGCCAATGGCTCCTTTTTCACCTGCAGAGTTTGATCTCAGAAGCAGTTGAAGGCAATTTCTACTTTCAAAGAGTGTCATGAGTGGCTTTGATTTCTGAAACAGGTAGATATATAAACAATTAAATGTGATATAAACTCTATTTAAAAAAAGGAATTTTTATGTGAGGGGAAAAAAGTTTCATCTTCACATCCCTCTGATTAGAGATGAAATTTCCATTTAGATTCTAGATAATTAAGTCTTTAAGCTATGAAACCACAAATGCAAACTTCGAGGTGATTAAAGCCTGAGGCCTATTACTGTAGAAAATTACCTTATTTAGAAAACAAGAACAGTTTGATGCTAACAGACTTGGAAAAAGAATAGACAAAAGAGCTTTTGGAAACAAGAGTTTGTTTACAAGTATTTTTCTCATTACATAGTCTAAATAGTAATGGGTACATTTGATTTAATTACATTTAATTAAATTGCATTTAATTACATTTAATTGCAGTTAATTAGCATAGTAGTTTGCTATGAATTCCTACATAGTTCTAGTCTGATGCTTAGGTCCAGACCCACAAACCAACCAAAATTCACAAATTCTTATCTAGTCCAATTTTAGAGTAGTCTTCTAGAGTATTTTTATTAAAAGCTCAGTGTGAATGTTGGGTAGAAGCTTCAGTGTTTGCTGTGAAGTTCCTTAACTCACAAAAATACCTGCTTTTCTTAAGGCTTGGAAATATTGCCGTTTTTGCAATGCTGATCTCCTTAGCCTGATTTGCAACTCAGCCTGGCCAGAACTCCTCTGGTTCAGGTCCAATGATCCTTACAAGCCCTGTCATAGCATGTCCAGCACACGCTAATAATAACACAGAAGAGAGAAGCTATAGATGTTTCTATTCAAAAATAGAGAAGTGTATTTTATGCCTTTCTTAATGAAAACCGAAGGTATTGTGCACAGACATGATTTTGAAGAGTTTAATTCTACACAATCATCAATTAGAGACACTTAAAAATTACTTACTTTTTCAAAGTCATACAGGAATAAGTGAAAGCCAGAATTAGGCTTTTGTGAGCAAATAGTGATCTCTCACTTTTTTACTTCTAGCAAAATAAAAATAATTAGTAATCAGTAGGGATTAGCTGTCTCTATTGTCCATGCAAGAATGTACCACATTGCCTGAAATTTTTCCCTTCCTCCTTTTCACCTTACAATCCAAAAATACCAGGTAAGGAATTCAGTATTATACTGGGAAGTTACCAGTTAGTCTAATACTTAGGTGCCTCTGACAGGTAACTGTTTATTACTGTTTCAAGTATTTATATAAAAAGTAGAGCTGTCAATATATGCACAATAAATCAAATTAATATGAAAATGTTTCTACTACTATACAAAAGCAATGGGATGTTTTTTCCTAAAGCTTCCTTACCACATAATGTATACACACTTTAACATTTGAATGATATTCAAGCATAGGAAATAAATATGAACATCATAACATCAAGACATCAAGACATAAAAATTGTTGAACCAAGAGTAACAAAGAGACAATGCATAAGAATCAAATTATAGCAAAACAGCTGCATAGATTAACTATGGAACTAAAAAAAAAGAGACCACTTAGATTTACAGTCCCCTTTACTTTGAAAACAGAAAATGAAACCACTTAAAATTTAACTTTTGTTCATCTGTGGATGTAGCAGTGACTGCACAATACTAGAAAGAGCTTGAAAACTGTCTTTTCTTGGGGAAGTGTAATAAAACCTCTGTCCTACATTATTTTGGTTTTGTACATAATCACCTTGTAATCAGCTACGTTACATTAAATGAACATGACTCAAACAAGTGGCAGGAAATTTTTACTCAACAGCAGAGACAGCATTGGAATAAAGAGTTCTGAATTTACACTATTTTTGAACATTTGTACTAAAAGCCTTTACATGCTTCTACAGCCTTTTTCAGAGCACTTTTATTTTAAAGAGTTTGAAAACCTCCATAGCATTTGGATGGACTTCTCTTTTAGAATCTCTTCAAAAGCCAAATTAATGTTATGTTGCATCAAATATGCCATATTTTTTACAGTCTAAAGAAGCATAGCAGCTAACAAAACTATGTTGGAGTGTGGAACCCCATATATAAGTGCCGCGGTGCCCTGCTTGCTCTGGCCGGCTGAGCTGACCCAGGGCACCGGGCAAGCCCACCCGCTCCGGAGGAGTGGATGAAAGCCGATCACGACACAGGAGGGCAGGTGAAGTCCCTGTGAGGGTTCGCCGTGCCCACCGATGGTGAGGGTGTGCCGAGGAGGACAGGAACGAGGCAGAGGAGCTTCACGGGGACAGGAAAGGGTTTATTGAACTCAACGCGGGGTGCGAAGAAGCCAAAAAATGAGGGTAACATGGGGTTTTATACCCCTACAGCAGAGGTGGGGAAAACTCATAACAACCAATCATGAAACCACAAGGGACCAGTGCAAAGGCGGGGAAAAGGAATCACTTCCAATGGGAGAAGGGGGAGGCAGAGAGGGTTAACAGGGGCCAATCAGCAACCGAATAACACAGAACTTTCTAGAAAGGAAACCAAATAAGGGGAGAAGGGTGGAGATGGCAGTAGAGAGTGACCAAGCTTAGTGCCCTTGGGATGTAGGAGCATCAAACCAGTGGGTGTTTTGGACCTGCTGGCTTGACTGACCATTACCATGGTCAGTGCTCACCGCAACATATAAGCAGCTTTCTTACTGCACTATTTTATTCAGTACAATATCCCACAAAGGTTTTTCACCTCACAAGGATATCCATTGTTAATTAGCTTATAGCAATTTTCTTCAACAGCAGAATGTGTTGTGGAACAAGTTGGTTTTAAATTAAATTATGTTGCCTTTAACAACTTTCAGTATAGCCTAAAAAACATCCTAATTTCATAAGAAGTGAATGTGCAAGAAAATGGGAATAAAAATTAATCAGAATTAATTTTGCCTCTTTTTATATGCTGCATGTAGAGGGCTTCTGAACTGTTCGTGAACAATCTGAACTCTACTGCTAGAGAGTGCACAAAGACAACTATGAAACTCTCTTGCCTAAAAATATCACAACTTGTTCCTATCAGATGAGCACAAATCTGTAACTTTCCAGTTAACATTTCTAAATTTCTAAATTTTCTCTTTACTGGTCTGATTTTTTTTTTTTTTTAGGAAAACTTCTAAAGATAGAATCGTAATTTTTACCCAATGTTTATATTTCAAGACAATTTACTCAAGAAGTACGTATTAGTTTTAATTCACTCATTTATTGTTCTTCTTTTGGAGGTTTACCAAAAGATCTACAAATGTGGATATGTTTATACTGCAATTGTTGCCTTTTATCACTTTAAAACAGAAACACAGAAAATTTTTAGCCAATTAATTAGAATGTCAAGAAAACCCTGGGCACAAGACTGCAGCCATCTGAACACAGCTGATGTAACAAAGCTGTGTGATGTTAATTCAGTTTTCTTGAGAAAATAATTGTGAAGGTGTGAAAAATTTTCTGAGCTAAAAGAGTTAGAAATCATAAATTGAAAAGCACAGGAGAAGATTAATCATAAAATAGCAGTCATTAGGAGTTCAAAGACAACAGGAATAATACTAGCTGCAACCCATAAAATAGACAAGAAACAAACAAATAATTGGAAGATGGTAACTTGAAAACGTTAAACATCAGCCTTCTTCAAGAAATGCTTGACCATTCCCCATTGGTGATGACCACCTAACCAGCAGAAACTTACTGTGTGTCTCCTTTGGGCTGGGGAGCACATTAGATCCTGTTAACGTGTAGCCTAGTTGCTTGTTAGTGACTGGATACCTATTATGTACAATAGAAAATAAATAATTGCACTGCACACTGCAAAACTGCACAAATACTGCCTGAAGTCTCTTTGTGTGCCATAAAACTCACCCAATGGAAGTGATCCAGAGAAGATTTGTAAACTTGCTGCTGAAACTGTGCTGAAATAATATAACTTCTCAAAGAGGAGAGCACCATCACCTTTGCTTCCAAGCAGTCATATTTTGACAAAAGACTGAAGAACATGGACATCAGTAAAGCAAGGTCTCACATTCAAGGCTTACCCACTCAGAACAACTGTCAGTCTTTCTTTCAAGCAAACCAACTGATAGAAAGGAGCATATACAAAATATTCAGACAAGTACTAAACCCACAGAGTTTATGGAAAAAAATAACACCCCAAAAACCTTTGGTAAAGGCAGACAAGTAAACAAAACATTGACTCATCCAGTAGAACTGGCATGTTATATAGTATATATAAAAAAAAGCTATATATATTTCTAATATACACGTTTACAGTTTTTAACTTTACAAGAGTGTTAATTTTTGCTTAAATGACTCCGTCAAATTCTCCTTAAAATAATCTCACAAGCAGAGAGTTGAATAGGATTCCCCTCTTCAGATGTAAGTCCCAGTATAAGAAAACCCACTGCTAGAGGAGACTAAGAGACAGATTCTGATCCACACTACATTTCATCTCTGTTACATCAACTTTAGTAACAGAATTTCTACCCAACTCAGAATTCCTTTGATTTGAGAGAAAAAAGCTTTAAATAAATTTAAGTTGCCCAGCTAGCTCTGCACAAGCATTTAAGATACAATGGGGTGTCAGGGCTCCAACTGTTCTGAAACATGCAAATGTCACTTGGGAGTTGTTCCAAGGTCTGAAGAATACTTTTCTTCCAAACAAGTTACAAAAGCCCGAAGTTTCACCAGCTCCATGAGAACTGGATGTGCACAATAAGCAATGTAAAGACTCTTTTCCCTATTTTACTTTGAATCCTGAAATAATTAATGTAGCCAAGTGATGGCTGATAATCAGAGTATATATGTGCTCTTGAGACAGAAAAGAGAACAGAGCAGCAGGCAATCTCCTGATATGAATTTAGCAAGAAAAATAGGTCTGGTTGAACCTTTCCTACCAAACTCTCTTGAAACAAAACCAAATTTTCAGTGAAATGATGCCTCTCACCAATATCCTCCATACAAAATTAAACCACTTTTTCAGAAAAATAGGAAAAATTTCCAGGGTACCAGGGTGAAGGGATGAGAGTTGAAAAGGTGTGAAAGCAGAAAAGTCATTTTTTCTTTTTGATTTAACAATATTAATTTGATGGAAATGTTTTGACATCCATGCCCTCTAAAAATTTGGGATTTATCTTTCTTTTCTTAAATGAAATAATTCAGAAAATGTTGCATAATATTTAAAGATTAGTTAAATATTTCCTATCTCCTGTTGCCTGTTGCTTTAAAACTCCTAGTTGTCAAGTTGTTCTTTACAACATCAAAGGACTGAGGAGAAATAATTCCATGCTACTTGGTGATTCTTAGCACACAACTAATATCAGCTGCAAATAGCAATATCCACATTGTTAAACTGACAATATATTAATGATTAAAAAATTAATAAATAAAATCACAGAAATATTAATGTTCAGAAATACATTCCCAAGGAGTCCAACTGACTTTAACGGAAGGTTACAAAAAGAAAGAATGAAAAATTACTAAATAAGATATTTATGGATGAGAAACCACTTAAGCAATTCAGCTTTTTAAATCCAAGGCAAATATGTGAAAGAATGCCATTCAAGTCACATCTTTTTCATTCTCAACATTCACATTTTAAAGACTGAAATCCCCTCACTGACATATCTGCTGTAAACACCTAACTCTGCCCACAGTAAGAGTTGTTACATATATCAGCCACTACACCAAAGAAGTGCAATTAGACAACCTTATCAGTAATATTCATCTGAATTTGTAAACATGCAAGCATCTTGTGGTTAACAGAACAAAAGCAATCAGTGCCACAGACCTGTCTTACCTGTGAGACCCAGCTATCACTGGAAAAGAAAGAACAAATCACAGAGTTATAGTGAATTATCCTTACATTCAAAACAAGCCATTCAGCAAGCATTTCATAAGTCACATTTTTACTGAGTCAACTGGAAGTATTGCCTGTACAAGGGTTATTGCAACAAGTCTGCAATACATATTGTTGTGCTTATGGAGAAAAAAAATAGCACATTTCAAGCAATGTTTCCTTTAAACTGTGCTATTTGAGAACTGTCCAGTTTGCATCTGCAGATTTAAAGTATATGACCTGGTTTTCTCAGGGATTGTTCAGAGCTTTAATTCATTCCCTTTATGAAATGTTTTTTCTTTAATTATGTTCACTGTCAAAAATACTTAATTTTTCTTCTTGATTAGCTAATTACTTCTTTCCATTGCCAAGTTACTATTTTGGAATGTGCTGTTATCTGTTTGTTTGCATATGCTTAATTTTTAGTTTTCAATAATCTTTCTGACATTTAGTTCTTTATCTTACCCTTTCTTGCATGGAATTGTTTGGAACATTTTCAGTCAGCTTATCAAAGCGTTTGCTTACAGAGATTTACTCTTTGTGTCTGGTCTTCTGTGTTGCCTTAATAATTCATGCTAAAAATGTTATTTAAGGAGCCTTGCAATTCTTCATTCTGAGTTTCTGAAGTGCTTCATAATAACTTTGTGTATCAAAGCTGCAAAGCACAGTCTGTTTAACCACAGTCATTGTTCTTGAGGTTCTGAAGAGCTGGGTATTATACTTACATTTGCAAAAATGTTTTCATGCACTGAATACTCAGTTCTTTGCTGTTTGATATAACTTTTTCACTGTTAAACTTTTGCAATACAGCTTTATCTTGTGCAATAGTTTCCATACACACTCTACACAAAGTGTAGAACAGAATCATAGGAATACAAAATTGTACAAAGCAGAAAACAGAAAACTAGAAGGAGTTTAAACAAAGTCCTTCACTTTCAAAGCTGATGAGAGTGATAAATAGCAGACAAATATAAACAGTGGGAAAAAAAATTGCTACTAAAAGTGGAACATTAAGTATATAGGAATGTGCGAAGAGTACTACAGAGAATAAAGTCTTAATTCCAGAAGTATAAAGATAGGAAAAAAATACAAAAATAGTAATAGAATTTGGCTCTAAATTTAGAAATATTCAGCACATAAATTAAGGAGCTTCATGAAATGTGTATTGCATTTGATGCTGGAACAGTTGTGAAGTGTGTGGGATTGACTTAATCATGATTTTTGATGATTCAAGAAGATGACAGATAAAGGAGTTGAGTCATAGAATCTAGAATTCTGAAACTTACCTGAAAGGATGTTGCCATGGTGGAAAATAAACTGTAAATGAGCATTTGAAACATAAACTGCACAAATTTGAGACCAAGATCACCAGTCTACTCCTTATCAGCATGCCACATGAACATTTTCCAATAGATTTCAATCCTAATAAGAAATTATTTCATTTATGTACTTTTCAGTTTGGATGATGAGGAAGAACAAAAAGGTTATTATGAATGGGCCAACCATGGAGCACCAGTAGAAGATACATAGAAAAACAAGCTTAATAATGAGAGTTCCACCAATCATCTTAAATAAGATATAATTCAAGTGCTAGATACCCTTTCTGAGGATAAAAAATGAAGTTTTTTGTTTCTCTCATTTTTGGGGACCATAAATATCAGCTTTTGCATTTATTTGAAGTGAAATGCATTAAACTTATGCTTGAATTTTTGATAGTTTTGATAGTTTATTTTATCCTTCCAATGACCATTTCATCATAAAGAATGCAGTCAGTGATCATGAGTCTTATCTTGAAGCTTTAGATAACCATTTAAACATTGTAAGTCCCTGATTTCAGAGTTGACTAAGAATATAGAAACCTGTAACATGGGAAAAAAAATCTTTTTTTTCTAATATATACTGTACTGTTGTGTATTGACTTCAGTTTATTTATTGCTGATAAATTGATAGCAAAGGGATAAAGGTATGTATTACTGACACCCCTTCATCATTCTTAAGTCCGAACACTAAAGATATTATAAAAGGTTTCTCAGATAATGATGAAATTATGAATCCAGCTGCTTTTTCACATAATTAGTTGACTAGTACTGAATGAATTTGAAAGCAAGAGAAATTCCACATTAGCTGCAGCATTTTCTGTGATTCTTTCCTTAGCATAAGCAAAGGGATTTGGCTTGAGCCTGCCCAGTGATGATTTACTTACTGAACTACATAGGATCTGAGTGTAAGAAGTTTCTTGTGAAGAAGGAGAAAATCGTCAATTATTAGTATATACGATAAGAAAAATGTAGTAATACTATGACTATAAATATAAATATGTTTTTGTTTTCATAGGAATGATGATGCAACTTATGTCATGATGATCTGTGAGTAGTAAAAATGTTTTCGCTAAAAGCGATATTCAGGCTTAGGATGACCTCTAAGGTTGGACCAGATGATCCTTGAGGTCCCTTCCAGCCTGGAATTCTATTATTCATAATATATTATGATACAATTACATATAGAAGTATACAATACATAATCATAGCATAAAAGAACGAATGAAATATCCTCATACTTGTGACAGAATAGAATAAGATGAGGAAATAACACTGTAAAAGACAAGTCACTGTTACTGTAAGAGACTAAATTTCTTGGAAGACTAATAAGTGAGAAACTGTTCTACTCTAGAAATCCATGTAAAATGGAAAATTAGTTTAAAGATGCCATGGTCAAGAGAGATTATGGACAGAATAAGGAAAAAGAAAATACTTTTAGCAGTATGGCATGATGATTACGCTCAAGTGAATGAAATGAGTGAAAGGATTAAGAGAGATAAGCATGAAGAGGAACCTGAAAGATGTTTTTCATGTATACAGTTTTTAAAGAAGTATTTTTAAAGTAACTGCAATTAGAGCTAATGTTCTCACAGCTGTAAAGTTGCATGCTTTTTCATTCTGGAAGTGGCATTTTCTGAATATACAAATCACAGAGTATTGTAAGAGAATACTTTTGGCTACTGTGTATTTCAAAAACAGCTATGACAGTTGTTAAATAACAGCTATCTATCAGGAATAATATTCATTTACATTGCTGTTCATAGTAGTGAGTGTAAAAGTCATCTAACTTCACCAAATTGACTGAGTTCCCATTACCTGTGAGAATGACCATGAAATTCAGAGGTGTCCAGGTGGATTAAAGCACCTTTTGTAGATACACGTTCTGTCACTTGGATGAAGTCTTTGAATGCTAATATATTCAGTTCCCTGTGAGAAGTTGGAATATGCTGTTATTTTGACCTATTCCAACCTGTGCATTAAAAATTAGCAGCCATTTCAATTTTTCCCATGTACTGATTCTCTATCCTATGAGGAACAGACAAACTATCATGTACTAAAAAATGAGATTTCATTTTGTTCTGTCTTGACATGAAACATTCTGTTCTCTCCCATTTTGCTACATTTAACATTCAAATATTAATTATTTATTTCCTGCTATAATTTTATTTTCATTGTTCATTCTTTTTCATCCCCCACAGTAATATATTACAATAAGATAATATTAAAATATAAGAATTTCCCAGTGATATTAATAACTCATGAAAGGGCAAGTCCAGAGGCAGTATAATAGTGGCTAATATCTTTTAAGGCATAGTAGAATTCTTCAATTTAATTGGTTAAAATATTACTGTCAAGCCTTTGATTGTATTAGCATAGATGCTGCGAGATACCAAGGACACCTAATTGCTACTAAGAAATTTAGACCGGCAGGATTCTTTTTTTGTTATGAGTACAAAATATGCCCTGTACATTTTACTGCATCAAGTGACATCTGCATCCATATTCTCTTTTACATTAAAACATCCGGATGAGAGATTAACCCTACAGTCAATGAAGAAACCATGGAAGCAGATGGAAAGCAAAGAGTAAGGATATCCAAACAAGACAGAAGTCAAGGATATCCAAACAAGAGAGAGGTCAGGGATATCCAAACGAAAGAGAAGTCAGAATGATCGGAGAGGCTGAAAGGAAGCCTAACTCAAACATCTGTATGCAGCCTGGGAAACATGCAGGAAGAACTAGAACTCCTCAGGAGGTCACAGAACTGTGAAACTGCTGGTGGGACAGCTCACAAGAGTGGGGTGCAGTGAGGGACTAGAACAAAGAATGATGAGCAAGGAAAATGAGGAATGAGTGTTTATGTGAAGGAGTAGCTTGGATGTATGAAGACTTCTTGCGAGATGAATGACAAACTGGCTGAGAGTCTGGGTCAGAGGAGAGGCTAATAAAGGCTGGCATTGTGGTGAAATCTTGATTTCGATAGTGCAACGCATTTGAGGGTACCAAGTAGAAGAAAGACATTGCTATCCCCAAGAGTTATGTCTATTGATAGTCAGGAGCTGGAGCACTTACCTTGTGAAGACAGGCTGAGTGAGCTTGTCAAGTTCAGCCTGGAGATGGCTCTGAGGGAACCTAAAGACCCAAAAGTGCCTGCAGGGAGTCTACCAAGAAGATCGAAGAAGGTTCTTCAATGGCACACAGATCTCATGGAATGAGAGACAACAGACATAAACTGAAACAAGCAAATGCTCAAAAGGGATAGAAGAAAGAACTTTTTTCACTATGAGGGCAGCCAAGCAGTGGAGTAGACTATCCAGCGAGGCTGCTTTGTCCTTGGAGGTATTCCAGGCTTACTGGATAAAGCCTGAACAGCCTGAGAGCTGACCTCAGAGCCAACCTTACTTTTGCCAGGAAGTCAGAATAAACATTTCCTGAGGTCCCTTCTGCCTTGAATTACTCAGTGATTCTACAAGTCTACCAAGAGGTTGTTGTCTGAATAGCTATGGCATTCAAGAAGTCAAAATCTGAAGCTACCATCTTTATTATAATCAAAGGTTTTCTTGGTGAAGTCCTAAAGCTGTACACACAGCCATTGAGAAGAATAAATTACTGTCTGTCACGAAATCAAGACAGGTGTTTCAAGTGGCCAGCATATAAGTCCTTCTGTCAACCACAAACAGTTATCACTTATTTGCACATCTATGAGATAATATTGAATAACTACTCAAGCAGAAAAATGGGAAAATGTGTGGCCTCACCATCACTACCTTCCCCATCTAAGAGTAGCATGATCCCCTTAGAACAGCACAACAAAAGGAACTCTTCATACATATATGAATTACCTTTGCTCTTCTAGAAACTGCTTATGGACTGGTGTGTTGATAAGCACAGATTTACATAGCAAATCTTATAGTTCATCTTAATAGCTGATGTTTCCTGCTATATCAAAACACTCTCAGGGGATAGCATGAGACGAAGGTACTGCAAGTCTAATGCTTCTTTGACCCATTTTGTAACAAAATCTGAGTCTTAGATGAGACACTCTGTCACATACTGTGTTTGCAAAATCATTTTTCCTGAAAAGCCCACATCTCCACAAAGAAAATACAGTGGATTAGAATTCACCTTAACTTATTTAAACACACAAGTGCTTTTTCTGGGAGAACATAACATTAGCTAAATGTGGAATAAAATTATGATGTCTGCACTACAGAGATTTAGTGTTAATGTAAGACCGTATATCAATTTTCCATACTGCTTTGCTAATCCTTATCTTGATTTTTTGAAGATTTATGCCAAACAAGGGTTTAGAACAGTCATTTTCAGATACAAGTTACAGTGCTATTTATCAAGGACATTCTCTCCCTATCTTTTTGTTTAAAAGTGCAGGTTAATTTGAATCTCTGTCATCACGTGAAATCTAAAATCTAAAGTCTGTGTTGAGAAATTCAAGCACATTTCAGCTCAGTGCTGATTAAACAACTATATAATACACATCATACATAATGGCAAAATCAGTGGAACTAGTCATATAACACTGTGAGAACACCTGTTTTATTATAGTGACGCCTTTTCCTGGTCTTAAAATTAAGAGCGCTAAACACAGTTAAAAGGGAAAAAGGGTTTTACCTCAGTATTTATTTAAGGATCCTTAGGTGCAATGAAATGCACATCGAAATGCACCCCGAAATCCCCACTGAAGGAATGGGCACAAACGATGTGATGAGTATACAATTATATGCCTTGAAAAAATTAGCATATCTATCAAAGATTTCCCAATGAGGGACTTGGGTGAGAGCCTCATCGAGGGACCCTCCCCTTGGATGGGCCTGTCTTTGTTTACAGAATGTGTTCTGGAGAGGACCTTGGTGTCTGAGGTTTCCAAAATGTTTGGTCTCTTGGCTTAACGAAATATTGGGTCCAAGGGAAGTTATTATACTTAAAGAATTATAACTATCTAGGCTAAAAGCACTAAGAATACATAAAAGCTATATAAGAGAGTATATAAAAAGGGGTATAAAAGAAAAAGCAAAAAACCATCATGGCATCAATAGCAAAGTTCTCTCTAATTCAGCCTGGCTAGTTAAAATAATCTACAGGTCAAAGAAATGATGAACTGTGTGAAGCAAATCTTTTTCAGTGTATTTGCCTTTTTAAAAATGATGGGTAGAGTTCAAGAAAGGGGGCACAATGGGTGCAACATAAAAACTCAAAAGAATTTCTCGAGAGAATCATTGAAGATATTTCTTTATTTGCTCTAGGCTAAAATTTATGGACTATCAAGGAATACTTCTGGGTGTTCTGTAAAGGGTTTCTTTATTAAAGTTCTGAAATAACATTATGGTAGAATATTTTAGGACAATAAATAAAAAATATAAACACAAAAATATCTACTGCTTGTTTCCATTTGAATCAGATCTTCAGTAACTCTATAGCAGAGCTGAAGACCAGATCCAATCTATCTTTTTGAAATTCTCATGGACACACAGTGAAAGCTGCACTCCCCCCACTTTAGATAAGAGGAATATTTTTAAGGAGTGTTAAACTTTCAAGGTTTTATAATCACACAGTAACCTTGAAATGCTTTTCCCTCTAGGGTCCCTGACTGAAATACAGATTTCTCTGAAAGTCATGCGTGCGTTAATTAATACATTAACTTTCAATAGTTATAAAAGTAGGTACACAGATTTCTGAGACAACCTAGCTTCAATTTTATTTCTCTTAAAGCTAGACTACACAACAGTCTGGTTATTGGTCTGTCCTTATTTCAAACATAACAAAGAAGGCAATAAAGTATTTTTAAAATCTCTTCCCACTTAAGAAATTCCTTTAATGCAATCAGTACTTTTATAACTGTAATGAAAAAGAGGAGGGGAGGGGAGGGGACGAGAGGAGAGGTGTGACTGCTAAAAAAGCTG